>JAMQGT020012628.1:0-190194 GCA_024447675.2 Pterophyllum scalare | reverse complement strand
ATGTGCCTTTCGTTCAGTTACGTATTGCTCTGTGTAGATATCTTTATATTCTTTTTGGGTCATAATTTTCAGTCTGTTCAGTTTTCACTATTCCCTGTTACATTTTCTTTCCTCTTACGTCACAGTATTTGCTGTGGAACTGTTAAACAAGGACATGGACTTCCGAAAATGTTCGGTTGTTGGGTGTATTAACCCACACGATTCTTTACATACCCCCCGCCCCCAGCATCAGTGCCTCTTCGAAGTACTTGTTTCTCTGCCGGTAGATAATCATATCACTGCTATCAAACTACAAAAATGGCCGAATGGGGTGGAGTGGAACACTCCGCGATCTGGAGGGGGGTGGGGGTTGAAATGTCTTATTCACATTTAAAGAGACCGCACAAAAAAGAGCTGCTCTAAGACGTGCCTCAGAAAAGGTGTAAAAGAGGGGTCTGTGGAGCTACAATAACAAGGAATTCAGACCAAAGCATTGAAGTTCTACTTTATATAGACCACAAGTGTATGATTTACATATAAAAAGGAAGGATTTAAAAACATGATATGTGCCCTTTATCATTTCTAGTAAGTTCTGTAACTCATTCCCTGTTACAGTTCTTTGTATGAGTGGCCAGTATATCCATATAGCTATTTTCTTCTGTGTATCTGGGGCCAGGTGGCAGGGACAGCAGCCTATGCAGAGAATTCTCCCCAGCCACCTACACCAGCTAATCCAGAGGGACCCCAAGGCGTTCCCAGGCCAGCCAAGAGATATAATCTCTCCAGCGTGTCCTGGGTCTACCCGTGGGCCTCCTCCTGGTAGGACATGCCCGGAACACCTCACCCAAGAGGCGCCCAGGAGGCATCCTAGTCAGATGCCTGAGCCACCTCAACTGGCTCCTCTCAACATGGAGGAGCAGCGGCTCTACTCTGAGCCCCTCCTCAAATGGGCGAGGCCAGCCACTCTTCGAAGGAAGCTCATTTCTGCCGCTTGTATTCGCGATCTTATTCTTTTGGTTACTAACCAAAGCTCGTGACCATAGGTGAGGGTAGGAACATAGATTGACTGGTAAATCGACAGCTTTGCTTTTACACTCAGCTCCCTCTTCACCACGACAGACCGGTGCAGCTTCCACATCACTGCAGACGCAACCCTGATCGCCTGTATTCCCTTCTCCCGTCACTTGTGAAAAAGACCCCAAGATAATTACACTCCTCCACCTGGGGCAGAAACTTGTCCCTGAGCCGGAGAGGGCACTCCACCCTTTTCTGGCTGAGGACCATGGCCTCAGACTTAGAGGTGCTGATTCTCATGCTAGCCATTTCACATTTGACTGCAAACCAATCCACTGCGAGCTGGAGGCCACCACCTGATGAAGCCAATAGGACCGCATCATCTGCAAAGAGCAGAGACGAGATTCTGAGGCAGAAGCCTTCCACCACATGGCTACACCTAGAAATTCTGTCCATAAAAATTATGAATGGAACCTGTGACAAAAGGCAGCCCTGGCAAAGTCCAACACCCACACAAAACGTGTCTGACTTATTGCCGGCTATACGGACCAACCTCTCACTGCAATTGTACAGGGACTGAATGGCCCACAACAACGGGCCAGACACCCCATACTTCCGCAGGACCTCCCACAGGATACCCCGAGGGACGTAGTCGAATGGCTTCTCCAAGTCCACAAAGCACATGTAGACTGGATGGGCAAACTCCCACGCATACTAGAATATCCTCGAGAGGATAGAGAGCTGGTCCAAGACCAGGACAAAAAACTGCATTGTTCGTCTTGGATCTGGGGTTCGACTAACGGATGGAACCTCCTTTTCAGCACCCTGGCATAGACCTTACTGGGGAGGCTGAGGAGTGTGATCCCCGAAAAATGGAGCACACCCTCCGGTCTCCATTCTTAAAGATGGGGACCACCACCCCGGTCTGCCAATCCAGTGGCATCCATCCACACTACTATAAACCATGTGAGTAGAGCACCGCTTTCCCCTTCTGAGTCGCCTGACAGTTTGCCACAATCACTTCAATGCCATCCGAAAGTCCTTTTCCATGGCCTCACCAAACTCCTCCCACACCCCAGTTTTTGCTTCAGCCACCACCCAAGCCGCATTCCGCTTGGCCTGCCGGTACCTGTCAGCTGCTTCCTGAGTCCCACAGGCTAACCAAGCCGGATAAGACTCCTTCTTCAGCTTGATGGCTCCCTTCACCTCCGGTGACCACCATCTGGTTCAGGGGTTACCACCACGACAGGCACCAACCACCTTGCAGCCACATCTCTTAGCAGCAGCCTCAACAATGGAGGTGCGGAACATGGTCCGTTCGGACTCAGTGTCCTCAGCCTCTCTTGGAATGCTGTTGAAGATCTCGCAGACTGGGGTTTCTGCCAGGCATTTCCAGCGCACCCTCACAATACGTTTAGGTGCGCCAGGTCTGTCCAGCATCTTCCCCTGCCACCTGATCTAACTCACCTCCAGGTTGTGATCAGTTGACAGCTCAGCTCCTCTCTTCACCAGAGTGTCCAGAACATACGGCCGCAGATCTGGTGAGATGATTACAAATGATCATCGACCTGGGACCTAGGGTGTCCCGGTGCCACATGTACTTAAGGACATCCTTTTGTTCGAACATGGTGTTCATTATGGACAAACTGTGGTTTGCACAGAAGTCCAATTACAGGAAACCATTTGGGTTCAGCTTGGGCAGGCCGTTCCTCCCAGTCACACCCCTCCAGGTCTCACTGTCATTGCCCACGTGAATGTTGAAGTCTCCCAGCAGAACGATGGAGTCACCAGATGGAGCACCCTTGAGCACCCAGCCCAGGGACTCCAAAAAGCGTGAGTACTCTAAGCTGTCATTCGGCACATAAGCGCAGACAACAGTCAGGACCTGTTTCCTGGTCTGAAGGCACAGGGAAGCAACCCTCTTGTCTACTGGTGAAAACTCCAATGTACAGGCAGCAACTCCAGACAGGAACAGAGTCCAGCCCCTCTCCAGGAGACTGGTTTCAGAGCCCAGGCCACGCGTTGAGGTGAGCCCGACTATATCTAGCTGGTATCTCTCAACCTTACGCACTAGCTCAGGCTCCTTCCCAACCAGAGAGGTGACATTCCATGTCCCGATAGCTGGGGATTGGTCCGCCAGGGCCTCCACCCTTGGCCACCGCCCGACGCACACTGCACCCTACCCCTATGACACCTCCTGCGGGTGGTGGGCCTACAGGAGGGTGGGCCCATGTCATCTCTTCGGGCTGCACCGGGCTGGGCACCACGGACTAATGCCCGGCCACCAGACGCTCTCCCTCGAGCTCCTTCCCCAGGCCTGGCTCCAGGGTGGAGCCCCAGTAACCCTATCCCGGGCAGGGTAAACTGTTCCCTTGTTGGCATTTCCATAGGGGTCTTCTGAACCGCTCTTTGTCTGGGCCCTCCCCCAGGACCAATTTGCCATGGGTGACCCTACCAGAGGGACAAGCCCCCAGACAACATAGCTCCTGGGATCACTGGGACACACAAACCCCTCGCACCACGATAAGGTGGCAATTCATGGAGGAGTGGCTGTTATATTTTTGTTAATAGTATTTTTCTTTTGTTATAATGCCCTCTTTCGTTAGCATGCAGGCACATAAAAAAGTTGTTAGCAGTTAAGTGCTGCTAGCTTAAACTGCTATCTTAATGGTGCAGCAAATGAAGCTCCCACTGCCATTTTGTTTGATCTCATTTCATCACAATTTCAAAAACGGCCATTTAGATGGGTTCACTTTGGTTTTCATTTGCTTCTGTCAGAACAAACAGATAGATCCCGGTGATGGCAACTGCTGAAGAAATGACTCCAAGCCCTGATTCTCAGTGTTTGCTGTGGTGGCGTGTTTGTTAAATATTCCAGCTTACCAGCCCAGAGAGTGGGTCTGGGAAGGTAAGGCGATCCTGATCCAGTGGAAAGGCGTGGCATTTATGGGAGTGGACAACAATTAGCAGAAGGTGTGATTTACATGTGGGTGTTAAACAGAAACAAAAGGTATGATGGAAGACAACAATGGGCTGAAACAGTCAAAAACTAAGCCATAAACAAGTAAAACAAATGTGATAGGGTCTAAAGGTCAAACACTCCAGAGGGAAGGCAGCTGCCTTTGGTTACAGGGATTGTAACAACAGGTTGTTATTGGTAGTGACTGTCTCATTATTCTTCATTAATATCTAAATTGGTTGACTGGTTATGCCAGCACAAAATGACACTCGTACAGCACCCTGGGTCCTGTGCCCTAATACAGATGTTGTCAGATGTAAAGTGTATCTACACAAAAGCACTACACAAGAATCTTTCTGTATTAAATAACTGGTAACAGTGCAAGTAGTATTTAGATCATTTACTTAAATAATGAAAGCACAAAAATAAACTTGATGTACTTAAAGGAAAAGTAGTAAAAGAATTAAAATGGCACATTGTAATTCACTTTAATGCTGAAGCTGGAGCCAATTTTATAACTTTAAGCTGCATAGTTCATTCTGTATTAATATAGTATCAATAATCAGAGGACTTACGTTTTAATCTTAGTGGATATTTTTGTCATTCTGGAAGCTAATTAGTAAATAGAGCCATTAAAATAAATGCTGGAGGAGAAAAAAACCAAGACCAAAAAAACAAACAAACATATGATCCAACAGGAAACTGACAGAACTGCAGCCACACCTCTAAACAGGCCCCTGAGTATGAATGAACATACAGAGGGACAGTGGGCAAGTAAAAAATGGCATTATCAGGAGATCCAAGGAGAAAAGAGCCACCGTACTCCTCAACTAAGCAAGCTGCAAACATTTCTGAGCTGCCTTTAAAACCTGCTGGTCATACTTTGTTTATACTTTAGGGTGCAGGGCAAAAACAAAGTCACTGACTTCAGACTTAAGTTTTGGTTTCTCCCTACAGTCACACTGTATATACAGTATGTACAGAAGAATCTTCCACATGCACATGCTGCCATATGCTCCCCTCTCTTTAAGCAGATTCAGAGAACAGACGGTGGCCGGAAAACAAGAATTTGAGATATGAGACCACATCGTTGTCACCTGTCTTAGTTTGAGCCAAGCTAACAAATCACAATCCCAGTGTTCCTGCTTATAAGTTCTAAGGTTCCTAATTTGTTTCTTTTGGCTGAGTGATTTAACAAATGCTGCAAATGAACTGTAACAAATTCTGCACCTGTTCCAGTAAAGCCACATTTATATGAAAAGCTGTGAGCAGGCATTATTAATAAAGTTCTAAGTCTTGGGTTCATGCCAGTGTTGAAGTTTCCTCGATCAAAATACTGACTTCCATCCAACCTTTTTTGCATTTAAACTCAGCCTCTGATGACCTTTGACCCTGTCTGGACAAAGATATGTCAACACAATAAATATAACTTAATATTATTAGATTGGAGAAATGCCCTTTTTTATTATTAGAAACCTTTTTTAGATGCATCTTTGAAGGTCTTCAGCCTGTTTTGTCTCACACAAGGACTCTCTCAATACAAATATCAACAATTAAATTTTACTGTTCAGTTAGAAGTGCTACAGCCTAAATCCTGCAGCCAGAGGCTGATTTGCATGCAAATATGCATACAAGATCCAATATAATGGAAAAAAAATACCATTAGCTGCATTATACTCAAAGTCTCCCAGCATGAATGATACTCTGACCCTGAAACTTAAGCAGCCATCATTCAATTCGTGATGTACACCTGTGCTTTCCTGGGATAACAAGCAAATTCACAGCTGCTAAAATGAACAAGCAGGTCAATATGTATTTGTGAAATTTACTCTTCCTATCTTCACATTGATTGTCGCAGCGGAGCAGCTGTGCAGGAAGCCAATCACAAGCAAACAAACACAAAGCCAGAATCAAATTACACAGGGCGTACCAACATCATTCACTTTATCAGAACAGCAAAACTTTGGCTTAAAACTTTTCATAAATGTCCTAAATTTTACTTCAGTCTGTATAAACCAAACAACCTGCAAACAGCAAATGACCTCAAGGGCTGAAAACAAGGATGCGCCAAAAAAAAAATTGGGTTCCTCAAATGGTCATTTTGAGGCTGACTCGAAAAGGGAGTCAGTCCCCATAGATTCTCATGCTAGAAAGCCTAATTTTACAGCAGAAAATGAACATATTCACAACCTGCTACAAAAAGTAAATTTTTATGCCTCTTGCTGATTTTCCCCTTTGTGACACCTATACAGATGGACTTTTTAAAAAATTTTTAAATCACTGAGTTTAAAATTCAGTTAAGGTTTCATTTTCCTCCCTCGAGATGCTCTGCCAGACCTTTGTGGCAGTTGTCATCAGTTACTGCTTGCATCTGGGTCTCTCTGCATTCAATTTTGTATTTAATAACAGCGTATGCTATTGGGTTGGGATCAGTTGATGGGCTTTGAAGAATATCCCATTTATTTACCTCCAGAAACTCTTGAGTTGCTTTTGCAGCGGCTCTTCACCTGCTTGACCCGTGAAGCGTCGTCCAATCAATTTTGCAGCATGTGGCTGAATCTGAGCAGAGAGTACAGCCCCGTACACTTCACGATTCATCCCACTGCTTCTATCAGCAGTTACATTATCAATAAACACCAGTGACCTGGTTACAATGACAGCCATACATGCCCATGGCATAATAGTCCCTCCACCATGTTCGACACATGATGTGGTATTCTTTGGATCATAAGCTGTTTATCTCCATAGATTTCTCTTCCCATCATTCTGGTAGGCTGGGCTAGAGTCAGAGGTGCAAAAACCTGGCAGCAAAAGAAGAGACCACAGAATGAGGGAGCACACAGCATGAAGGAAAACATGACAAGGACCTGAGGAAAACTGAGGATTTAAATACACACCTATAGGTAATCAGGGAAAGAGGACACAGCTGAGGAAAACCAGACACAGATGAACAGAATCTAACTAATGAGACAAAGGGAAGCAAAACTGAACACAACTCTTAACTATAGGACCAAGAATAAACTCAAAACACTGGGTCAAAGACCCAGGACATGACAGTAATCCTTAACCTAAGAAAGAATCTTTGGCCATCTACTTGAGCTGTCTCCTGTGTACTGTTGGGCCTTTTCGTGTTGATGAGCTGACCAGTGCATTCATTCTTTAATTAAAGCTGAACGTCTACTCTTTAAACATGTGTCAGGTGTTTGATTTATATTCCACTCTGGTGATGACCAGAGGCTAAACTACAAAAATTGTAACTGTACAAGTGACAGGTGGGTGTTGTCACAACCCTGACTCAAAGGTTAGGGCAAAAAACTTGAGCCCAGGTGTGAGCTGTCACTCCCAGGCCCCGTTTACACGTTTCCAGTGGTAACTTTGTGGTTTTGATGTGTTTTGGCCTCCCGTTTACACGAGAAACTGTATCATTTATACTAACAGACACTTTGAGAAGTCTGAAATCTGTGTTACAGTTTGGCGAGTGAAACTGTAGTATTTTTTTGTATGCTATTCAGCACTAAGTACCAGATACCTGTATAAAAATATGAGACCACCAATCAGTGAGTGAAGTCAGTGTGTATATGTCATCTGGCTCTCCCAGTTTGGAGTCACTGCTCCAAGTGTTCCAATAACCACGGGGACCACTGTTACCTCCACCTTACACCTTCTCTCTAGTTCTTCTCTGAGCCCCTGGTATTTATCAAGCTTCTCGTGTGCCTTCTTCACTTGGTATTGCTACATCTATCACCACAGCTTTCTTCCACCACTACTATGTCCAGTTGGTTAGCCGTCACCAGTTTGTCCATCTGTATCTGGA
This sequence comes from Pterophyllum scalare, assembly GCA_024447675.2. Classification (NCBI taxonomy): domain Eukaryota; kingdom Metazoa; phylum Chordata; class Actinopteri; order Cichliformes; family Cichlidae; genus Pterophyllum; species Pterophyllum scalare. The sequence goes on along the minus strand of JAMQGT020012628.1, from coordinate 182,428 downwards.
AGTCCCACAGGATCTTAGCTCGGTCATTGTCAACCACCTTTGGGGCGTATCCCATTTTGACCTCAAGACTTCCAGGTCATACTCCGCACAGACGTTTCTGTATACTATGGCAGGTTCTTGGTTATGGCATTCCATGTATGCCTTCCTAGCATCTTGCAGCCTGCTGTTACGTGTTGGATTTTCTCAGTGACATCTCTGCACAGCCTGCACCTGGGGTCTTGCCTTGTGTGGTAGACCCCAGCCTCTATTGATCTTGCGCTTAGAGCTTGTTCCTGTGCTGCTACGATTAGTGCCTCTGTGCTGTCCATCAGCCCAGCTTTGTCCAGCCATTGGTAGGAGTTTTCGATGTCAGCCACTTCTTCTATCTACCGGTGGTACATGCTGTGCTCCACCAGTACTGGCTTTTTTTTTTTAAATACAGGCTTCTTCTTCCAAAAATAAATCCAAAACAAAGTTGTGTAGTTCACTGTTTACATACAAATGAGCATGTAACTGAAAGTTACTTAATAAAAGAAACATTCATTAGCAGCTTAAAGAGTAGGCATATTTTCAACAAAATTCAGAAGAATGGCCCCTAAAAGCCTCCTTTATGTGAATTGTTGGAGTTCTGTTATTGATATTATCAACATTAATACATAATGGGTAGTTTCAATCATCATACTGATCATATGTTTTGTATGCAAACTTAGCATTCAATGTAACTAATGAGTAAGCTTATCAGCTAGAGTAGAGAAGCATTAAGTAAGTAAATAATCACTTATATCAAGTGCACATCCTCTTGAATCAGTCACAGATTTTCTTTTCATATTTTTCTTCTAAAGTACATATATATTAGTGTCAGTGCTGCAATTACAATTATTACGATTCCATATATTCCAAAATTTAGTGAAAAAGTCTGTATATCATTGAAAAGAATAAATAAATAAATGTGATGGGTAGAAAATAAACTGCCAGAATTTTGCAACCCTGTCAGTCACACTGATGGATTATGACTAATTACACTGGAACCCTGCAGAGACGTCACTCAGACAGACTGAAACGTGGTTCTTAACTCTGAAAGCTGGATGCGCCTTGCTGCAGACACGAAAAGAAAATAAATTTCACCTCAGCAGTCGGCCTAACCCTGTAGTTCTTCCACCACTGGCCAAGTAAAGTAAGCTGCAGCAGCTGGTTTCAGTAATGCAGAAAACTTCAGGTGGAAAAGTGTCGCTTTAATACCTAACAAATGCACAGGCTTAGCATTGTGGGGCCCCGTCATTTTTCATCTATTACGGCGCTGATGTGACAGGGATCGGCCCGAGTCAATACGTCATCATAAAAGCCATTCAATGAAAGGCTGATAGCGCAGCAGCACACAGGGGGAACTTCTCCATCTGCTAATAAAGCGCACATTCACTGGTCATGGAATCTGGTGAATGTGTGCGTGTATGGGAGGTGAGTTATAGTAATGGTCCTCGAATGGCAAGGGAGTCCTAAATGGTGGTCTTTCAGAAGATAAACTGGCATCTGCAGGAGTTTAACACCCTCTCTCTCTCTCTCTCTCTTCCCCACACACACGCATATCTATACGCACTCAGGGAAGCATGTGCGTGTGCACACTTGAGACTTGTGAGATATAATATTGGGCAGTATATAATAACTGCTATAAAGACTTCTGATGCACCGCACATGCTATAACGCAGTCCTCTCAAGGAACAGACCTCTCACATTTTCCCAGAATGCCAGTGTGCTAAATGTTAACCATAGTCCCTCGACAACGAGGCCCTCAGGGGCGTTTTCCACCTACGAAAGGAGGCAAAAGGACAGAGAAAAGTAACATGTCAGAATGTGGTAGGCTGGGACCGCTCTGTTTCTCCCTGTGGGCCGAGATGGGTCTTCTTGGTGTGCATAAATAAGCAACATCATCATCTACAGTTCGCGATTTATAGCCGGGGACCTCAAAGTTGTTGTTTTTTTTTCACACTTTGAGGAAGGAATTAGGACAGTGTGTGCGTGAGAACGCGCGCGCGCGGGAGGGAGAGAGTGAGCATATGGAAACATTGTAACTGAAGGCAAGTCAGGGTACAGCAGCAGCAGCAGCGTTTTCTGCCATGGAGAGGAAGGAGGAAACCTCCTCTTCAGCGTCGCCTGCATGCAAATAGACCTGACCGTGACAGAAAAAAGGCTGGTTTACCACACTCAACTGGAACCGAACAATTGACTTTGCGCGGAGGGGCGCTTTCCCTCCAACTTGAGCAGCAAGAGATCATCACTCAGAATCTTCCAGATCACATCCAAAGGCTCATACAGGTGACAAGTGCGCCCAACTTCACCGCACCGCCCGTACTGATGCGCACAGAGTGCGTTTGTCCAGAGGCAGTTCGCTGCATGAGACCCGCCGCTCCTGTTCTGACATTTCGCAGCGCTGCTGTGCACATGCATAGACTGTGCATGTGTGGCAGCATGACGCATTTGCGCCTTTAGCTTTTTAAAACAATAATAATTATATATATATATTTTTTAAGAGTGTGGAGTGTCGCTTTTTCGGACAAGTTTGGGTACTGATTGGTATGATCGTCATGTCCGCATGGGATAACTTGCGCGTTTCTCTGTAGAGTGACACAGAGCTCGGCTCGGTGCTGAAGTTGGTTGGGAATAATAATAACTGTACGTAGCGGAGAGGACGAAAGAGGACGAAACAGCTCAATTTGATGCCAGCATGATCAGCATCTCCGTGTAAGGAATCAAAACTGCGGGGGGACTGCTGCTCTTTACTCCTCTTCATCTGGACACTTCCAGCTTTTTTTCTCCTCTCCCCCTTCTCTCTTGCAGAAGCATCCAAGTGAATTCCTGCTCGTGAAACCACAGCTGCGTAAACTTGGCCAGATCTGGTGACATTGTAGCCTGTGTGTGTGTGTGTGTGTGTGTGTGTGTGTGTGTGTGTGTGTGTGTGTGTGTGTGTGTGTGTGTGTGAGATAAGCAGCCTGGATGGATATGCGGCTCACCGAGGGAATTTGAAAAGCAAGGGGGGATTACTATCAGTCCCTCTTCTGTTATAACCTCAAAATGGATGCCCACGACAGGCTTTGGAGATGCAACTGGATTAGCCCCTCTTCCGCTGATCTGCTTGACATCTGAGCGGCGCAAGTGTTCAAAGTTTGGATAATCTAAAAGGCTGAAGGTGTAGAATGCAGTCTGGAGTGAAGACGCTCTCCGCAGGTGGAGGTGCGTCACTCTGCTGCCTACTGCTCCTCTGGCTCATCTACTCCCATCTGCTCAGAGAGGGTAAGGACACTTACAGCTATTTATTACTTTGCCAGCAGCAGCAATGTCTCTGAGGGCTTTTTATTGGGATGCAGCTGCACATGGTGTTGTCAGATCCTGTCATTCTGAGGAGGGAAAAAAAATCCTAATATGACCAATTAAACAGCCTCTATGCAAGAAGTCAGTTTATGGTGACCTTGCTGAACCTTTTTGCAATCCCATTTGGTATCTCTAATAATATTCCCAGCCAGTGTATGGTGACATTATTATACAGTTTCATCATGTCTGATGACACCAGAATGTACCTAGGAGCCTGAGACCACATTAAAAAAAATATTTTCCCAATAATCTGAAAAGTATTTAGAAAAGTTGTAACCTTCTTCCCAAACTACCCTCATAATTTTTCAGATTATGATGCCGTGACATAAATCAGGCTCTTTGCTATCTTGTGGGATAGTAATTTGGTGAATCCATGACTGAGCCTCAGGCAAAAAAAAAAAAAAAGAACAACAGAAAGCCTTCAGTTCTTTGTCTTTTCACTGAGGTTAAGGCCTTTATATCCTTCCATGCCAGGTTTTCATCTTGAATAATGCATACACTGGTGCAATTACACCTTCACCCCGACACAGAATAGAAAGCAAAAGGATGTTTCCCTGCACTTCATTGGCTGCTGTCCATGACACAACACTACAGATTCCAGCACTTTCAAAGACAGAGAACAGGCTTAAAGTACTGGAACTTGTTGGGAGATGCTGAACACTAAGTTTGCAGATTAGATCTTTTAATCAAGCATTGGCCGGCAGCATAATTACCACTGTGGAGGAGGGATAGTGCCTACATCAATGTCTTTGGCAGCTTGCCGGGAACAAAAGTAGACACTGATGTGAGAAATGAACTGCCTGTGCGTTGAAATGTGCTCCCTTTGCCTCTAATTTGGAGTGTTTTCTCCAAAAAAATGCTGCTGTCACCAGAATCTCATTGCCACCCCTCTCAGGCCTCTGCAAATTATCTAAGGAGCCACAGCTACCCTTCCCTTCCCCACAGCCATTTATTATTGACTCATTTTCATCTGAAAGTGATCTCATTAGCACATTATTGTACAAATCGCTCAATCAATCTCTTGTGAACTTTGCTGCCCTTGATATATTCCCAGGGTAAGTGGGTTCTCCCGTGCATGGCCTGGTAGTTAAAACCTCTGGATATGATTTTTGGGGTAGGCAGTCTGACTCCTCTTTCCATCTTTCAGTTGGATTGGCTTAAAAATAAAGTGTCTAATATATATTTTAAATCCTTACATGTAATCTTCAGAACCTACTGAAATCTTCCTTTGAAACTGGCTGCACTGACCAATTACTGCAGTTGTAAAAGCAGTTTTTTTTTTTACGATTACAGACTGAAAATACTTTATGACTCAGTTTTCAGTATTAATTTTTATTTTGTATTTATAACTACAGACCACTGTTGGAGTCAAAGCACTGTTCAATTTCCATGAAGAGCTTGACCGGTGTGGCCTCTGAGAGCCTGAGAGCCACACTGGGTGCCGGTGAACTGGTGGGCAGATAGCTGAGGCCTTGTTGAGGTTAGAGGCTGCGCTGCCTCCACCATCTTCATAGCCCATCTGTCATGGCAACCAGGACAGGAAATCAAAGCCCAGCAGCTCTGTCCATGCACACCGCTGGGCCACCGTCGGTCACGATAAATGGCCTGTCAGCTACTCTCAACGTTGTCAGTTTATTCAACGATAAATTTGGAAATGTCTGGATTTCCTTATTCCGGTTCAGTGGTGCAGTCAGAGAGCAGCGGCGACTCCTCTCTGCTTTGTCAACCACAAACCTCGGAGTTGGTGTGAAAGGGAGGGGGGGAATGGTGCATTTTTTACTCACATTTGTACGTTGGAGGTGAACGGATATTTGGCCTTTGCTCTAAACTCGACTGAGAGAATTCTGTTGCCATGGCAGCAAATCCTTAATTTGAAATGCTCAGATGAGACCGTTCTTAAATCTTTATTCATCTTTGATGCAAAGACAAAAATCATTACTGTGTTTCCCCAGCTGTGCTTTTCATAGATTCTTATTTTACCACTGCAGCGATAACTATCTGAGAGGGTTGCAGTAGCCAACCCATTTTTGCAGTTCTGCCCTTCATTTTTTACTAATCTTTCTGGCCTCTTAAACTGCACTCTCTGGCTTTTCAAGCCCACAAATCTTTCTTACACCAGTCTCATTTCAAATAGTGGTAGGTGGCTGCCCTCATCTAAAAAGCTCTGATGACAGCACTCACCACTGCCCGGCAGACAAAGTTAGCAACTTGCTGGTGAAGAAAGTGGAACTTCTGTTTTTCTTATTAGTTGCTGGAACTCTAAAAAGGGTTAAAAGGAGACTCGAAAATCATTTTAAAACTGATCCATGCTTACTGAATATTTAAATGGGCAGTTGTTTGATAAAACATGTAAATGGATGACCCATGAGCTATTCTGCTGCCCTCAAGTGGCTAAAAAGTCAATGACTGCTACTTTAAGTGTCTGGTTAGCGCACACTTTAGGATTCAGTAGAATGTGGAGAAAAAAATACAGTTAATGAAAGAAAAGGTGGACAAACCACATAAAGTAATCCCTGTGGTGATATCTAGATCTTGTTGTTCTGTTGGTGCAGAAAAGGCTTCTCCTGACAGCAAATGTGACATGTCATAATTAACGTGTCATTCTGGTTTGTTTGAATAATCCAGTGAGGGCAACAATCTATCCTGTCACCCTGATCTGCTGTCAATGGGTCTGACAGCACATTTATGAGCCACGTCTGCAGCCTGTGTCACTACATTTTGAAGTGACTCACTCAGACTTTACAGTCAGTAGAGAGATCCACTGATGACAGACACACACAGTCCAAATGTCTAAACCAGACCGATTTTACCCTGATAAATTATTCTGTATCCTATCGTGGTCTTTTCCCCCCCCTTTTATATCTTTTTGATCAAACCTCTCCTGTATGGGAGAAAGCAAGTCTTCGTGGTGCACCAGAGAGATACATTTAAAAATCTTTGGTTGATATTCTCTTTTAACTCAGGGAGCAGGGCCTATCCATCCAAGCATTAAACTAATCAGAATACCAGAGAATTACTGACTTTTTTGCAGTGAAAAGGATGATTTCCATTCCAGTCTTCTTCAAGGCGGCATTAAGCATGCAAAGGGAGACCCGCTTTGATTATGACCTTGGCTGTAAATTGTAAGCAAATCATCGAGACCTGCTTCTATAGGCGGTGGGGCTTTAAAAGTATAAGCATCTTTACGGAACAAAATGAAAAGAATTTTTACAGCTAAATCAATTTGGCAGCACACAAAGCTCATATTTCATAGCTCCTTGAATATGAAGTCTTTCTAGCCGTCAGCTTTGACCTCCCTTGTGGTTGACTGTAGCACACTACTCAGTGTATTTCCGCATTGTTATTTTCTCTGCGGAAATCTCCTGCCTTGAAACTGCTCCATCATTGGCAGAGTGGTGTAAACGATTTGAGTTATGTTCCTTCGGACTTCTGTCCCTTTCTATTTTCTGGCTGATGCCGTGATCATATTTTCTGAGAGGCAGTGTTAAAGCTCACACAGTCTCACATTGCTGTACAGTGCTTATGAGGTCATAATAGTCCTCTGATGTTCACCATTTTCTCTGTGTTTGCAGTAAAGAAGGAGGGCATCATGGAAGGCTATCTGGGGTGGGATTTGAAGTGAGTCACTGTGGCTTTATACAGTCATCTCTGCGCTACATTCAGCAGAGCTACTGTTTGCATTCGCGAGGCATATTGTTCATTCACTCTCCATGCCTCTAGCCTGTTTTCATCCACAGCAAATTGTCTGAGTGTACTCTGTATTGTAATATTCTGCAGCTGTGCTGTATGACAGCAACAGAAACGTATTCAAAGCCACCACAGTCACGTGAACTGTACCACAGGACAGACCTGAAATGCACTGTTAGTCCTGGCAGGGGATGTATGTAAGGGGAATGTTTTCTATTTTAAAGCTGCCCTTGGCAATGTCACACAAAGGTTGCAGACACGCTGCACAACAAAAAATGAACTTCAGGGATCTTCAAGTTCTCTAATATGATGTTAGCAGACTACACAGCATGCTTTTGCTTTCCAGTGAGAAAGGAAACAATCTAAAGCTACTGATCCCTGCTTTCCCCAAGGGAGTGCCTTCCTACGGCAGCTACGGGAAGTTTCAATTTGTCATTCCCTGTGGGTGGAGTGGTGTTCACACCTGACACGGGAATTAAATTTGAGCAAATAGAGCCCATCTCTGGTGTCTCAGTTGGCAGGGCGACAGTGCCTTTCAGCGCATGCTTGTGATTGCTTGAAAATCACACTTGAAGCAGCTTTAAAAAATTCTGTCATTTGAATGCAGTGCTCAGTATTCAAATATGAACACCTTTTCAGAGCAGAACAACAAGGAGCGGACTGGCTGAGGGCTAGCACACTGCAGAAAAATGTGCTTCATCTGATAACAGAACTCATTCCACCCCAAATGCTCGACCATTTCCCTGCCATCACGCCCGATTCCTTTCTCACTGCTTTATATTAAATTGCATACTTACCATTACAGCCCCTCTAACATCAGCAGGGAGCTGTTCACTCGCATAAATATCGTAGCGTATTCAAATAGAAGGTGAAATTAAGTGGTGGTAAACCCATTAATATAAAGCACATGTTATGCTCCACTGCTCTGCTGCCCTACTTGTTTAGCAGCAGAAGATCGCGGTGGTGTCAGGAAGCATATAGCACGGGGTCAGTCAAACATCTGCCTCTCTCACCTGGTGTCCTATTACATGCTACCTACTGCACTGCACGCGTCAAGTGGTGTTAAGGTAATGAGATGGACTTGGCTGCGGCTGCCTTGACTACCATATGCACAGTCAAATAAGCTTGCTGTTTGATGTCATCCTGAGTTGTTAATAGCAGCCAGAGCTGTAAGATCAGAATGGACACGAGCAGAAGATCGAGTCTTAGCCCTGCTGTAAAAGTTAGGACTGCAGCAGTGAATAAATCCAGATAAACCCACAGAGATTACCTTTATATTTGTGGAAGTGAGTTTATTAACTTACTATTAGGTAGTGAAACAAAGTAACAGTATTTTAGACGGATCTCCTACTTGGGTTAGGTGAGCCTATGTGTGCCACAAGTGGTGGTGAAATAATTATTCTGCTGTTATGGATTCAATATACACCTCTCTGCAATTAAGTAATTAGTTATTATTAATCTTTGGCTCTCTTCCACAGTGTGTCTTTTGTCCTGTCTCTCAACCCTCAGCCCCAACCGGTCATGTCAGATGACTGTCCCTCCCAGAGCCGGAGGTTTCTTCCTGTTAAAAGGGAGTTTTTCCTTCCCACTGTCACCCAGCACCTGCTCATAGGGGATCGTTTTGACTATTGAGTTTTCTTTATAATTATTGTAGAGTCTTTACCTTACAATATAAAGCGCCTTGAGGTGACTGTTTGTTATGATTTGGCGCTATATAAATAAAATTGAATTAAATTGTATTTGAAGCAGTGGCCCTCATGAACCCACTCTTTTTCTTCGCTCCCATGTTTCAAGTCTTTCAAGTCTATTGTATCTATGAACTTTTTGTTTCAAACTCATGACTGTCATCAGTTTGATTGAATGCATGTTTGTGAGGGTTTATTATTAGCTTATTCTGAAACTATAAGCAAGCTTCAGTCACAAAGTTAAAGCAAGAACTTCACACTGCAGAAATTCTCTTGTGAACAGGAAAATAGCTTGGCCCTATACAACAATAATTCATGTGCAAAAAAATGTTTTAAATCCCTCACAGGACTTCAGGGAGTCTTTGACTCATATTAGTGAATCAGAAAAAAAAAAAACTGAGAGAATATTAGTTGAGGTGTTCTCATCACAAGTTTTTGTGATAGCAGTAAAAAACGAATGGATTAACATAAAGTTATATGCTAAGACAAAGTACTTCATGACGTACAGTGGGAGCCCATTGCCAGGCTCAGGCATGTGAAAAATAAAGTTTTCATAGGACTCTCTGCAGTCTTGTGAAAAACTAAGTACACCCTTACTGATTTCATAGGAATTAAGAGGGAAAGTAGCAGCCAGATGGTGCTCATGAGCAAGTGTGAGCACCTCTATAAATGTTTTGGTAGTTTTCTGCTTCAGGTGTGTTTTAACACAATGCCACAATCTACCCAGGAGTGGATGTCCCAGGAAATTCACCCCAAGGTCAGACCATGCAATTCCTCAGAGAAACGGCACAAAAAACACAAGAGCTACATCTTAGACTCTGCAGATCTCAGATAGCATGCTAAATGTGAAAGTTCATAGCAGCACAATTAGAAAAAGACTGAACAAGGATTGCTTGTTTGGAAGGACTGCCAGGAGAGAACATGGCAACATGGTTTAGGTTTACAAATTTTCATCTGAGTAAATCACAAGACCTAGAGATGTTTGGCCATAATGCACAGCGCCATGTTTTGTGGAAACCAAATCCAGCATATCAGCACAAACACGACATACCAGTGATCAAAGACGGTGGTGGAGGGGTGATGATATGTACTTACTGTGCAGCTATAGGGCCTGAACTACTTGCAGTCATTGAGTCAACCATGAGCTCCTCTGTAGACTGAACTATTCTAGAGTCAAATGTGAGGCCAATCTGTGTCACAGCTAAAGCTTGGCTGAAATCAGATCATGCAGCAGGACAATGATCCCAAGAAAATGATCAGTGCAAGCTAGTGCTGCTAAAGGTGGTTCTGCAAGCTTTGGATTGTCCTTATGACAACTTCCTTCCTTTTCTACATTACTGTACATTGTGTGTGTGTGTGTGTGTGTGTGTGTGTGTGTGTGTGTGTGTGTGTGTGTGTGTGTGTGTGTGTGTGTGTGTGTGTTTTGTTACAGTAGTCACTGTGTCAGATTTTTGTGCCTGAGAAACGTGCATGTTGTTCCTCGGTCAATTGTGCTTGCTCTCTTTCATGGTGTATGAGATATAATTGAGAAGGAGACTATTGCTAGCGAGTTCAAGGAAAAGAATGTAAACAGACAATGGCACCCAGACTGGTCTGTATGATACTGACAATCCCCTGTTCCTTAATTTCACAGCTCCATCTACCTACAGCAATCCTTACTATTTTGCTTTCCTATGTCTAAAGTTGTACCCAGTTGAGCTGAAAATACTATCAACAGCTGCTGGAGAGCGCTGCGCTCATATGGGTCGTCCTCACAGAGGTGACGGAGCCATTGTGGAAGACTCAAAAAAATTTCTAACATGTTAGCCTTTCTGTCGGGATGTCATGAATCATCCCAGGTGCAGTGCAGTTTTCAGCCATTGTGACACACCACGCAAGATGGAAAGATCAATGGTACCCATTTTGTTCCCTGTTGCAAAACTTCCGGTTTGGGTCTGAATGTGGTGTTAGGCAGAAAAGAGTCAGATGCACAAGAGCATAAAGTCCAGTATACTTGTACAGTATATACACTGTAAACTGTCATGGGAATCTATTTCTAGTTATCAGACCAAATTTCACTGTTCAGTGTGGCTGCATCTTTCAGTAAACTGGCAATAATTAATATCACACAAACAGATGAGTAGAATTTTCACCTAACTTTATTGTGTAGTTGTGGTTGTTTTCAAATCCATTAATGGAGCTTGTGATCATGCCAAAGAGATTCTAAATAAGAGAAAATGGGTTACCATGACATGTTTGTGCCCCTTAATATTAAATAATATTTTTTTAAATTGTTCTTGCATGAGACCCTGATCATTGTTCCACAGTCACCAATGTGATTTGCTGCCTTTGTCATTGTTATATTGGGGGCCTTGTGCTGCTCATAGAACAAACCTTTATTTATTTGTTTTCACATTTTGTGGCACATGGCAGTGACTGTGGCTCAGGTGGAAGGACAGCCATTAATTGTTTCCTTCTTTGGTTTCTGTTTCCTTCTTCCCAAATGCTGAGTAAGTGTCACTGAGCAAGATGCCAATCCCAAAAATTTCACCTTGACACCAGCACTCATGTGTGCATGCATGTGCAGCTTAATGAGAGGATTTGCAGAGCGCTTTGTCCTCAGTAACTTGGAAAGCACTTTATAAAAGCAGTCCATTTAAAAAGCTGAATTAATCCATAGTCAAAACAATCATTAGTGTGGCCCTAAACACAAGGCGTTCACCAAGAGAGGCACAAATCTGCTGTGTGAGATAGCAGGCTGATGCTGAATGGGGGTTTCAGCCACTTTTAATTACATTTAAAAAATTGATAAAGGCAGCCACTACGAATCAGTTATGACAGATTACCTGCATCATTAGCATTTATAATTTTTGCCTGCACTGTTTTAAATCTCCCATAGAAGATAGGCCGGATTCATATCTGATTCTATACATGCTAATATGATTGTCATGCTCTCTAAACTAGTGCTTTGTTGCCAGCCCCATTTTCAGTCTTGAGAATGCCACTTCTGTAACTAAAGAAACGCACAATGGAATGAAGATAATCGCTCACACTTATTACTGTATGTGAGCGTGGTGATTAGAGTCAGATTAGAAAACTGGTTGGAATCAATTCCAGGATGTTTAGGCCAAACCGGCACAGATAGCTCTGCGCTATAGCTTTGGTCTCTATAGGGAAATAATTCCAAACACAATACATATTGTCCTGAATAATTAACTGCGGCGCTCTACAAGATGTGGAATTTTTAATAAACGGTGTGAAACTATAGTTTTGAAAGGCACACTTTTCAATAAAACATCGTGAAACCTCACTTCCATCTATGGCAGCGCACAAGTAATTACAATCTATAAAGGCAGATTGTTTTAATATGGAAATGGAATCCTTGTCATAGTTCATTCAGTGCAGCCTCTCATATAATTTTATGGCAAATTCCCTGAGGAGAAACACAAGCTCCCAATGTGGTTTCACTTGTATAAAAGCAGCACAGCACCATCTCCTGCAGTTGCCTGTTAAATCTGATAAAGGTGTTTTTCTTTTTAAGTCAGTTAAGACCTCTGATGTATCTGCACAGTCTTAATTAAAGAGACAAGAAAAAAGATATGCTAGAATGGACTGAAAGTTTTTATTGGTTAGTACAACTGTCTAAGAAAATGCAAATTGCTGCAATCAGATGTGATGTTAACAGGGATAAGGATAATTGGTGGTTTTGTACAGTCACTGTCCATTGCTGAGGTCAACCAATGTGGTGTATCTAGACTGTATCGCAAGCAGTGATGCACACTGAATCAGAATAACAATGTGGACTCCTGGCAGCCTGTTTCAGGCAGAGATATTAAGATATTTGTGCGTCTGTACTTTGGTGATCTGCAGCGTGTCTGATCAAAGGGCTGATATGTAGAGCACACACTCACGTCTTTGCTCTAAGCTGTGTGCGTTTGGTCCCCTGTGTGTGTATGTGCTGCCAGTTAGCACTAGTACAGTGTTATGATTCGTTGATGAGGTGATCAAACTGCCAGTCAGTGCTTAAAGCCAGTCTCCGCGCTCCATATCGGCGACTTGTTGTTATTTTTGACAGGATCCAAGGCCTGTACCATCCTTCACTCGGCACACTCCTGGCTGCTGTGGCCATATGTGCATTTCATCATGTGAAGCAGAGACGAGGCAAAGTTTCTTCACACCGCTGAGTGACAGAAACCCTCAGTCAGACGAATTAACTCCTGTATGTATGACAGAGTGCTGGCCATGGCTAAAGGCACTTTACAAAGCAGCTCCCCCCACCCACACACTACACAACTCACCACTTCAACTCCCCCACTGCCTTACTCTTGTCCTCCTTCCGGCTTATTACATGAAGCCCATTCATCTGTTCAGTCTTGAGCACTAATATCTGATGGCACCTCTGTACTCCAAGCAACCACCAAGTATACAGGATCTCGCCTCAGCAAAAAAAAGAGATGTGGGGGGGGGGGGCTGAGTGATGTTGGTGGGTGGTGGGTGGTGGAGAGTGGCTAGCAAGGCTGATGTTATGAAATTAAATTTACATAGCAGTCTTCTGTAGTGGTGATTTTGTTTTATGGCTCCCAACACCTCTTGAGGTAATTTTATGTAAAAAGTAAACCAGTCTCATCAGCTTATTTAACAAAGCATGGCTGACACTGAAAGCAGCAGCCCATTCACTCACTATCTATTAACCAAGAAGCAGAGACGCCCTGTAAGCCTGTTTCAAGTAACACTGCTGGAAGTGAAAAGTACTGTACTTCAACAAATGTCTCATAATTTGATTGGATCATTTTGGCTTTGAAATATTATTTTTTTTCCTGCATGGCAGTAGAGAAAAGGTAGGGGAAGACTTTTTCCTCTGTGGACCACGAATATCAATAAGTTAAGCCCACACCCAGGAACTGACCTTTTACGTTAATGTGAAAGTCAGCAACGGATCTTCCTAAACCTCAGCAAGTAATTTTGTTGCTTAAACATAACCAAACTGCAACCACAAACTGTAAGTAATATAAAAGAAAATGAGGCTTAGTGCCAGAAAGCCCTGAAGTCAAAGTTCTCACACTACTCGATCAACCTTGCAAGTTCATTTTTGCTAGTGAGTTCATCTATCGCCTACCTACCTATCATTGCTATGGACAGAAAATATCCGAACTTGGTGAATTATGCTAAAAGAAATGCTACAGGGTCACCTTAAATCTTTACCAAACATCTTGCTCTGATACTCGGATGTCTCAGCACTGCTCAGGTAATTTTATGAGTCATTTGTGTTCATCAACAACCCTTTCAACCTTTGCCATTATTGCACTCATTTCATGCTACATAGCAGTTAGCGTCTCACTTAATGAGCCTTTGAGGGTGCTGGGAAGCGACTAGAAGCAGCAGCATAAAGGAGCTATGGTTGGTGAATGCCAAGGATTGACCTTACAGGAACTGCGGTACACACTCTTCTCTAATCTACCTTCCCTGAGCTGATTTTTATTTTACTCTCAGCCTGAATGGCTTTCCAAGGCAGCTTTCCATTTAACAGAGAAAAGAAGGAAAAAACTATGTTACTTTTTTTCCAGATCATTGCAAAAGTGAAGAAAGTTTCTCCCACTGTTTCTGGGCTTCACCGTTCACCCTAAAGCAGATAATATTCCTCAGACCTTCACTGTATTTATTTTACATTAATTAGGAAAAGTGTTGCATTCAAGTCACATCTGTTGTACTCACGAAAGGCTTTTAACAGGAAATATCTCCTTCAAACAAAGAAGAAATTTAAAGAGCTTTCCTGGGTTTCCAAAATTTATACTGAAATATAAATGATGCTTCAGTGAAACTGCTACAAAATACCACGCAAAGGGATCAATTAATAAATCTTGATATTGGAAACGCAAAACCCGCAAAGCTCACCTCTTCAACTTAAGAGCAGTTCAGCAGTGGTGATGTTTGAACCCTGAGAGGCGCCTGCTGCCATAAATTAATGGCTTACGATGCAATTGAATGAATTTATTTAAGCTCATTCAATATTTTTAATGAACATGATTCCTATTGGAGTAATGTTAATTTCATCACACAATTAGCCAATAAAGAAGTTTAAAAAGTTATTTGTTGGCTCTTTGAAGTCCCTGATCATGAAAACGCCAAAAAGAAGATTTTCTCTTAGATGTTTTGAAGAATGGAGAACTTTCCCTGCATACAATCCCTCCTGCCCCTCCCATGTAGTCCATTTGCAGCTTGCAAAGTGTAGATTTCACCAATTTGTGTAATTAATTTAGAGATAACACTCTGGTAAACTTGGAAAAGCTGCTTATACACGTGTCCCCGGCCAGGGAGTTATCCATCAATTTGTAATGCCTGGAGAACTCTGAAGTAATTCTCTGTGCTTGGATAGGAGTATAAGAATAGCACACACACATCGCAGAGATTTCTGAGCAAGGTAATCATCACTTTAAGACATTCTGTCCATTTGCTGTCTCAGTAGAGCTTAGCTTGGCTTGGAAATTGGGCTGTCTGGTGTAGGAGCAGTGCCGAGTGGCCTCTACACCGTCAACCAAGTAACATTTTATTTCTCAGTGGTCCAACTCATTTGGAAAGTCAAATATAAAAGATTAAAAAAAAAAGATTAAACAAAAAAAACAGAAAACAACAGGGAGTGAGAGTGTTAACCGCCAAGATGTACATTCAGGCGTGGGTTCTGTGTTTAATTATCGTGGCGGCCTCTAAAGCGGTTATTTTTAGGTACATGCAAACATAAGCTATCTACAAATGACCAGTGTTGTCAATTTCATGGTTTCAGATCCCGATGTTTCATTATTTAATGGGCCAACTGCTAGGAAATCTGCAGAGGACATTCATGCTCACAGTCAGAAGAAGTCTTTAAATTTTTTTTCCCATTACGTGAAGGAAATCAATAAGTTGTTTTATGGTGCTCTCATAGCTCGGAGCCTCTGACTTGTGGGTGTGTTATCTTGCAGTTATGACCAGCCAAATAGAAGATGCTCTTTTTAACTGATTTTTGAAGGGGGTCTTTGTTTTCTGCATGATCCCTTTAAGGCACTTTTATCAAGAGCACTCTGCCAAGCTGTATTAAAACTGAAGAAGCATTCTAGCCTGCTTTTAAAGCACTGAAACTTTTTTTTTTTTTTTTTACATTTTTAACCCCGGAACACGACCGTTGGGTGATTTTCACCCACGTGAAAGTGATAGTGATAGTGCTACAAAACTCACGTTAGTGTGTCTCTGGTTAAATGTGAATATTAAACTCTTGAATGCGACACAGAGCCAAAAAGAAAAAAAATAAAAGGAGACTGCACAAACAGCCAGCCTGTCATTTTCACCTTTGAACACCAGTTGCTCCTCTGTAACAAGTTCATTACAGTCTCATTATGCTAATGTGATGTACTTTGTTCCTCACTGCTGTGTTTGGCAGGCCAGTTGGCGGTGGGAGCCTCCGAGATAGTGCTGCTCAACAGAGACAGCAGTGTTCCCAGGCGGACCATCGCCAGACAGACAGCCCGCTGCGCCTGCAGGAGAGGCCAGATCGCCGGCACCACCAGGGCGAGGCCGGCCTGTGTAGATGGTGAGTTCAGTGACTTCTCTAGCCCGATGGAGTGCAGATTTTAGCTGGAATGATTCGACATAGCAAGACAAGTAGCTGAACAGTCCCACTGAGAAGTCGATGTTCATCCTGCTCTTTACTTGTGCTGTAGTTCACTTAAGCGAGGCACTGACCTGGCAGGTGTCTTAGAAACTTAGAACAAAAAATAAGCAATAAGCTGTTTGGCATTGGTAGAGAAGATTTGGCAAGTTTTTCATGGGCACAACCCACATACTAAACACTGCTGCTAAACCCACAAATGCATTTTGCTTGCAATATGTGGCTCCATTTAAGAGGAACTAAACAGGCTTTCAGCAGCATAAGATTTATTGCCAAGAAACATTGTTACAACAAAGAAATAATCAACCAAATACAAATCTCTATATTTTCTGTGCTGCGTTTCAGAAATAATTTGTGGATGATGTTAATTTAATGAAAAAAAGGTTAGAAGTAATTTCAGTTTTTCTGTAATTTAGTACTGTGGAATCTTCCTATATATATATATATGAAGTTCTGCTATTGCTACACATATCATATGCAGCTGTATTTCATGTATAATAACTGTGTAACTCAGTCAGCGGGTCAGAACCCTCTAATATGTCTCTATATGAAGCCCGCAGCCCTTCTTATGCCTCCATAATTTAAACTACTATAATTAAAGTATTAAAGTAGAAACATTCTCTAAGCATTTTCAGCACTGTGAAAAGTATTTTCTGCCTTCCTCATTTCTTTCTTTTTTCTTTGTTTCACTTAAATGTTTCAGATCCTCAAACATTTTAATATTAGAGAAAGATACAAAATGCAGTTTTTAAATGATGATTTTATTTATTAAAGAGCTGTCCAAACCTTCCTGGTATTAACCACAATTGCATTCAATTTCACTGACCACAACCAGGCCTGATTACTGCCAAACCTGCTGAATCAAGAAATCACTTAAACAGAACCTGTCTGACAAAGTGAAGTGAGATGTATGTTAAATATGAAGCCAACTTGAGCAGCTGGTTAGCTCAGCTTAGACCACCAGAGGAGTCCAGGATGTGCATGGCTTCTTCCAGAAAACAATCTGTTCCCCAGAAAACAGTTTCTTGTAAAACACTTTTCTGTGATTTCGATACGTGTGTTATCTCTCACAGGTGCCTGTAGGCAGGTTTTATTTTTCTTTCTAATGGGATAAAGTGGTAAAATATTTTGTAGTAAATTGCACAAGTGTGGGGTGTTCTCTGTTTTATTCAAAGGTATACTGATCCCACTGAGGAAGCCTACAGTATGTAATACACTGTAAAATAAAACTAAATACCAAAACGAAGGCGGTCACATAAAGCTAGTTAACTAGAAACTAAACCAAGCTGTGAAAAAACATTTTAGTTTAATAGAAATAAAAAATTTAAATAAAGTAACTAAATGAAACAATGTTCTCTGCATGCAAAATGAACTGAAATAACTCTAACAAACAAACAAACAGGAAAACTCATAAAAAATACAAAACTATTGTAACTCAGGTTAAAATATAGTCAAGAAGAATAATACATGCGGTAATCTTTTGATAATGACACATGGAATCATTTCCTCTGCCACAACAGCATCCGCAGACCTTTTTCATGGCAGACTTTTTGACATAACAGGAACATCATGACAAATTATGAGAGGAAAAGCACAGGTGTAACTATTAACAATAATGTCTCTGTTCCATTAGGAGTCCCATTTCAGTGAAGCAAAATGCGCGGTAGCCGGGCCCTACATCGGGTACTCCTGAGTGGAATGCAGTTGCTATTTTCTGTACGTCCGATTGTGTCGTGATCATCAAATGTGCTGCTGGAGAACTGCAACTTGCTGTTGCAGGAACTACAGCAGAACTGCTTTTGTGTAGTTTGGCTACTGTTTGTTGAGATGGTAGGGTCGCAACCTTGTAGCACACAGTCACGAAACTTTGCAGGAGTACAAGTCACAAAAAGAGGGCTGTCAAACTCGAGGAGAATGGAAGTAAGGAGGACAAAGAGCCATTAACCGCTTTACAGCTAAGTTATTTATGTCAAAAGATACCCTTATGTAAGGCAGCATCTCCCCCCTTGACACTGGGTAAAAAAGCCAGACTTCAACAACACCATCAGAGCGCAACCTCTCCTCAATAAGTCCAGTGAACAAAATGTATGGGCTTCCTTCTCTCTCCATTAAAAGTAAGTGCCGGTGTAATTTGGTTGTTTAACCAGCCAATCGATAATCACTTTGCATGTCTGACTTTTGATGCCTTTTAGACTGTTTTACTCCTAACTGTGTGATCGGTTGTCTGCATTAGGCCTTCTTCAGTCAGCCACTGTGACATCAGCAAATTAGCAATTGCTTTGTGCCTCCTTCGTTGTCTCCAGCGTGTAACAGGTTGAATTCTCCTCCTCGTCCACCTGGGTTTTTAATAAAGATCACTTGTAATGGAGACTGCAGTGTTCATCCACTTTGTAGATAAGATTTGATACTTTAGAGCCCCCTTTGTGTTATTGGACAGTAGCGAAGGGTGATAAGAAAGATGAAAGGATGGGAGGGGTGTGATTGGATCTCACAGTATCACAATCAGATGCACCATTAGTTCCATCATGCGATGAGTCATGTTGGCCTTAATCTAATATCCCTGACACAAGCCCAGAGTCCCACAGTCCGTGTCGTCCTCCTCTCCACGCGCTGCTTTTATCCACCTCTCCCTCTCTGCAGACATTTTTCCATAACACTCAACAGATGCTAATTAATTTACAGAGAGCTATGATTACAGCAGCAGGAAATTGATTATTACTGGCTTCCTGCCGCACCACACCCTATGCTCCATTAATAGCCAGCACATTAAAGATGGAACCTGTTGCTTGCAGGGTCATATTAAGATTTGCTCCTGGCAGCAGAACTTGTCAATCACTACCAGGTTTTAAAGTGGAGTTTGTGTGTATTTGCAGCAAAATGCAGTGGATTTAATGATGCCTCTGCTTGCATACCCTCTCTGACCTTTAGCTGAGAGCATATTCATTTACATTCACTTTTTATGGGCATTCCCATAAATCCTCCTTTGCCCTTCTAAACACATAAACAATTCACTGACTTATAAATACGTTTGTATATTTCTGTATCTCACCGAGGCTGCAGAGTACTCCTTCACTGTTCCACTTTCTTCTTGATCAATTTTATATTATACTTTCACAGCTGCAAAAGAAGGGGATCACTGCCCTTTTGTGATCCTGTGATAGAACAGTGACCTTTTATGAAAGTAGAAACCATCACTGACTCAGTGTCTGTGGTATGTAAACAAAAGCAAGGAAGCCTGGCTGATATCGGATGTTTACAGCTATGACTAATTTTGGAAACATGCGGTAAACGAAGCACAAAATCATGTTTGCTTCTCAGGTTAAAGAGTAACTATACAAAGTCTTTTTTGTGAAGGAGTACTGTGGTTTATATGCATATCCATATGGTGTTTCTTTTGTATGCAAGAAGACAAGCAATCAGCTGCACTGCTGAGCATTTTTGCCTGCAAGCTGCAGTGTATCAGTGCGGTTTCAAAAACAACAAAACCAAGGAACCAGTCGTATGGATGCGGCTTGCTAGAGCTGGAAATCAGGAATGAGGCTTATCCAACATTGGCGCATTTTTAGCTGCTTGATTACATAGACAAATCAGAAGCTTGTGCTATTTATGTGTGCTGTTTTTTTTTTTTTGGCTATCCTTTGCTCTCTGTTTCAGCATTTTTTGTCATGGTCTGTGTGTCACAGTAAGGCAGACACACACAAAGCAGACGAGAGGAGACACAGGTTACTTGACTTGATTTCAACTAGTTATGTTACTGTATGTGCAATAAAAGCTTCCCAACATGTGTCAATCACTCTAAAGCTGTGCTTTTGATAGCAGCTAACATTTGTCCATTGTCCAGTGTGCTCCAGGCCCTGATTTTTTTATATACCTTTTTCTTTCCCCTGACCTCTGGGAACTGTACACCTTTTATGACTGAACCTGCTGATGGAGAAGTTGAGCACTGTTTTCTGATATCTGGCCAGACTGGAGCTGTGTCCTCCTTAGTCTTGCAAGAGAACTTGTGTTGCGCTCACAGTCAGAGGAAGAGTGGAGGACAAGTGGCTAAGAGAGGAGATGGCATTATTTCTATATATTTGTGGATCCACACTTAAACAAGGCCACTAAATGAGGCAAAGGTGTGCATTTGTGTGCTACAGATTAGATGGTACCGTTTGTAACAAGCAGAGGCCTCTTCATCTTGAGGACACTGCTGCAAATTGCTTGCCTATAAAGGATCATCGGATCATTGCCTTTCTCTTTCTAACATTGTAAGGTCTTTAGCTTGTAATATAAAGCACCTTGAGATGGCTGTTGTTGTGAATGGCGGTATGTACTGTAAGTTAAAATGGAATTGAACTGAATATGTAACTCTTCATTTTATAAGTAGAAGGATCAAGAGCATGCTCATACATAATACCAATAGCTATTATGTATGAGTTAAACCATGAATCGCTATGGCTGGATTAATAATAAATGCTT
Source organism: Pterophyllum scalare (assembly GCA_024447675.2). Lineage (NCBI taxonomy): Eukaryota > Metazoa > Chordata > Actinopteri > Cichliformes > Cichlidae > Pterophyllum > Pterophyllum scalare. Next base: position 161,635 of record JAMQGT020012628.1, on the reverse strand, counting down.
AAACCAAGGATTCAAGAATTAAAATGTGTGCTGACTTATGATTACCAAATAACTGCAATTCCCCTGGTTCACTTTTGGCAGGGTATATTTTTGCCATTTTAAAGTCATCTCCAGCTTCCCTGGTTTCTGCAGCTGGATCTACATGGTCATTATCTAACAAGCAAATAAATAAAGAATAACTTGTATCCTATTTGGAAGTAATAGAGCATTTTTGTAAAGTTGTGAGTCACAGGTGTAACAATGACAGATACTATAATATCTTCACAATCTGCACAGTCCATCTTTATTTGCAGCAGTGTGATTAAAGCTGGTGAAGGCATCAGATTTTTTTGGGATGCTGTCAGCTACGGTATCTCTAGCTTTTCTAAATATGTCCAGAGTATGGAGAGCACATCACAAATGTTATTTATGCCTTCAAAACTTTAGCTGGTGCACAAGTAAACACAAAAATAACAGTTTTTCTATGGAAGGCACACAAAGATCCTGCAGGCGTTAGGCAACTGACCTCACAGAACAAAGGCCGGTTTCTCCGATGTCTCCAAAAATTCAGCTACAGTACCAGGATACTCATAATATGATGTGTACAGTAGATAAGGAGCTAAACAGATGAGGTAATATAAGTAGGTAGCTATCAGTCCTCTATGTCTTTCAAGCACCCAACGAGGCTCAAAGATCAGCACCATGGACAGAGGTCACCTTTATTGAGTGAGTTCAGCCTTTAGACGTGTCCTTTACAAACTTCTATATAAAGTGTTTTAATACTGGATAAGTGACAATTAAATACACTCAAAAGAGTATGGAAATAAATCTCTGATTTTCCATGTCCATTGTCAGTTCTAGTAAGTGGTAAGGTGATTACAGTCAGAACTGAAGCTTAGATAAACATCCCCTCTTGCCCTATAGGTTTAACCACTGAGAAGGGTTATTTATATTTGTTTATGTTTTATTGGATTACCAAAGAACAGATGCTGGTCAGCTTTGGTTGCTGTGAACATAACTTTGGCAGATTGACTTTTCAAAACCACACACTGATAAAGTGTACATCAAACTGTACACTTTATCAGTGTGTGGTGTGACCATGTTAGCAGCTGACCTCTTGGAGTGTACGCGTGCAACTTTACACTGTGAGTGCAGACTGGATAAAGTCATGTGCACAGTTGTAATCACATGAAAAGCTCTTGGATTTGAAGAGCCTTTGCTGCTTCCTGTAATGAATCAAAACCAAAATCCATGGCTTAGTCTGATGTAACCTCTGAGAGATTTTCAAAGTTACTACAATCTGCAACTGATGGCTTAACAGAGACAATTGGACCATCTTTCTTCTCTCCCTTGCCATCCTGCTTGTATTCTGCCTTCAGTAATTACATAACTACAAGCCTACCTAAGCCTGAAAGTGAATAGTCTGTTGTTACCTGTGAATTTATCAGCTGATTACCCTACATGGCAGCTGCATAGCTTGTGCAGTATGACACATTACCTAGTTATTCCTTTTTCTTTTTTAAATTCACTGAACACGATGCGGCAAGGGCAGTGCATTTTTTCTGCAAGTTGCTTCTTTTGTTAGTCTTTTTTTAGGTGTATTTCAAGCTTTTTTGCCCTCTTTTTGTGCAGCTGTATGTCACTGTTGTGCAGGTTTAGTCTCCGCACTGTACACAGGAGGATTATGTGCTTTTCCTTGCTTGTCTCCCTGCTCTCACTCTAATCTGCTCCCCGAGTCTCTCCTGCTCCCTTTCTCTGCTTGGCCCGTTGTTGCCATGCCACCACATCACACTGTAATCGTATGAAGCTTGATGGCTACCGTGATAAGAGATTGCAGGGAGACTGTTGATATGCTGGATGCAGCTCAGTCAAATCATTAGTGACAATAAATGAGCAAAAGAAGTGATTTGGAAGCGACATCAAAACAAAAGCAGAGGAGTTTTTTTTTCAGACTTATTTTGCAGACGCATAGCTGAGAGGATTAGATGTACTCTTTAATTTAACTGCAGATGGAAACAGACCCTCATTTTAAACATGCATGACTTTGAAAAATATGTCTAATTCTGATCTGATGATCATTTGCTGGTGTTGTTGGTGTTGTTTGTTCATAATGCTAACAATACTCCCTCCGTATTTACCTTGTCTTGATAATTTAAATTGATAGTGACAGTTTCCTGAGTACAGGAACACAGCCATATCTTACTCATGCCTGTTCTTTGTTTGTAGGCACAAAAGAAATTCCTAATGGATAAATGAAGTTATTCTTCATGGAATTTGTTGCACTTTTTTTTCTTTTTGTTCAGGAGGAATATTATTTTTATTCACTAGTGAGTTCAAATTTTTCCTTTATTTGCAATTGCAATTAATGTGCCAGCAATAAAACCCAACATTTGCTGTGTGGATGTTTCACATTAAAAGCCCTCCAGGCAGTTCAGAGTAGAAACACTTTTCCTGAAGGATTTTTATTTAATGATTTACAGATTAATTCAGGGGAATTTTGGAAACGGAGTCTATACAGTATGTAAGTGTTTGAATGCAAGTGCACCTAAGTGTGCAATTTACTACTTTTGAATTAAATTTTTATGCAGCGCTGCTTTCGACAGCACTGTCAAGAAGTTCAGAAAGATCCGGTGCAGTCATGGCTCTTCCTGCAGCAGTGGCAAAATCCAGCTTTAGAAAAAAGATGGAAGGCAACTGACAAAATTGACAATTGACAAAAAGTCCTGTTGTATCACTGCAGCACTTGCAACTCTGATCCTTGTCCTCTGCAGAGTTAAAGGGCTGTGAATTTAGTGCTATATGGATAAAATTAAATTGAAATATAATTTCTCATCTATTATTTGAAAGTCTTTTGAGAATTTATAGTATACTTGGCACATCTCTACAGATGGCTTATCAATTTCTTATCAATGGAGGCTAAATTTCCCCATCTCTATCAACAGAAAAAAACAAAACACTACCCGCCAGAAACACTAAGCACCCCCCCCCCAAAATACAACAGGAAAATAACTGCTTTCTCAACAAATGCAGCTTATAGTACAGTATATGATTAAGTATGGATACATTTTGTAGCCAGGCTGGTCATCAGATTATCAGGCTTCTGCTGTCAGGATAAAGGGCTTCCGATGCAAACTGATCCGTGATTGAAGCATAATTAACAGGAGCCAGAAAGCCTGTAAAAACCTGTCACAGTCTTTTTGATGCCCATCTTTAATGACTTGCTGTAATCTTGTAGGGTGCTTACTGCCGCATAAGAAGCGTCAGTATTAGTTATTAGATTTCAAAAGACACCCGTAATTAATTGTTGTGGTGATTCATTCTTCACATTGTTTTTTTTTTGTTTTTTTTAATGCATTCAATCCTTTGGTGTGTCCTTGGTGAGAAAATATCTCTCTCTTGTTGCTCATCATCTGAATATATTTTAAATGAGCTGCCTGTGGCTTGAGTAAAAATTTGATGTTATTTTTGTCTTTCCACGGTGGCAGAATTTCATCAGATTAACAGTGCGTCTGGTTTAGAAGTCACTCTTGTGCCTCATGCCCTGCCCCGAGTCTCATCTGATGGTGTTGTGTTGTGCTGGGCAGGGCTTGGCACTGTGCACAGGGGGACAGATGGTCTTACGTGTGATCTAGTTGGAGGTCCAGAGCTGTACCCCAACAGGGACGCTGGCAGCTGATAAGGCTGGCTCGACGTCCCTGGTCCCTGGGTGGGACGCTGACAGTGACTGAGGCAGGACGGGCCACCCAGGTGTCAGCCAGACAGACAGAGACTCTCTTACCCTCTCTCTCCCTGTCCTCCAGCCACCACAGCCAGCTGTTTCATCTGTGCTGTTACCATAACAAACAGAAAAACATTACAAAACAGGCCTGAAAATCTGTTCAAACACCATGATAAAATTATAATGCCAAGATAGCCACAATATTTCCAGCAATTTGCACCAGTTGACTAACCCAACAAGCCAGGTTTATTATACCCGCAGCATGTAAAACATACTGAAGGGTGAAATCAAGCAGCAGACAGATATTTTCAGACAGCTTTAGCACAGAAGCTTAAAGTCTGCTCTGGATACTGTTGATGTGTGTGGGTGGTTGTAACGTCTAAGCTTTTTTAATGTGTCTACAATTGCGCTTGCCAGCATTTTGGAGAGATAGGTTTGATGGATGGAGACAGGCTGAAGCCAAACTGCAGCGCTGCCGTTTTGTTGCCGCTTGTTATTCGTGATGTTGTTGTGGATGAGGTTATCACAGCAATGCTCTCATCCCAACCAATGCCGTGTGACCAACCCACAGCTCTTGGCACCAGGAGACTCATCAAGTCATCATAGATCAACTCATGCTGTCATGGATGGCATTGAAAAAGTAACAAGGGCAAGCTATTGAATGCCTGGATAGTATGGCAGGAGCTGAAAACTGCATTTATTTTAGCTAACCTCCATGACTCTGGGCTGGCTGGCCTGATGCACTCCACGGTTAGTCAGCACTCCCGCCGCTTTGCCAGCTCAGCTTTTATTCCTTGCCCTGGAAATTGAGTTTTGCTGGCCCTGTAATGTACTCAAAACTACATCTGCAACTGACTGATAAATCTACGCTTTGTTGCGCCTGACGGATGGCTGTGAAAATGAAAATTCACCACGGCATGTTGCTGTGTCAGGAGGAAGGTCACTTTAGATTTCCCTCTTCCCCACTCAGGGTGATGCCAAAATGACCATTTTGTCTCAGAATCCAGTTGCAAAGCTTAACTATTTTCTTAAGCTCGTTCTGTCCGATGTGAAGACAGGTTTATGTATTGCTTTGTTTAACGGCTGCCTCTCCCTGGCTGCATGGCAACACTGTGAGAGCAGACCAAAAAGGCACAGCTCCTTCTGCGATGAGTAAATAATATCCATTATTTGCTGAGGGAGAATGGCTTTGGATTTACACAGCAGTGATTGTGTGTGTGGTGTTACATACATGAGGGTGCTATTCGGCCAGATTGATAAATACCACAAGACAGCAGATCTTTATTGCAGACTAGCAGTTGGGGTCTGACACTCCAAAGACCAATTTCAGACTGTTAACAAGGCCTGGACCAGGAATACCTCACAGCAAAATGTCACAAGGCCTCCGTTTCCACACCTCTTTACTCTTTCCCTTCTGCCGCTCCCTCTCCGTTCCACCATCAGCTCTCCTCCGGACATTCAGTGAATTGTAGTTCCTCTCTTTCAATTTGCCCACCATGTTACCTCGTTCCACAATGTGCTGCCCCAGGGGATCGTGGGTAGGCAGGAGCGGTGGCCCCAGCCAGGTCCGCAGAGAGCTGATAACCTTTCAGTGTTGCTTTAGCAGGCTGTGTAAAGAACAATCAGTGCTTATCAACCTCGACGACAGGCGAATGTTAATTCAATGTCATGCAGTCAGGCTGCAGTGGGAGAATGAGAGCATCACTAGCTTGCGCTGTGACAGACTGACGTCGTCTGTCGACAAATAACTTTAAGAAGGCTGCAGGAAGGCTTATTTTTATTGCCTTTCTCATATGCGAGTTGCACCCTCTGATCTATCAATGAAAGTTTACTGAAAATGTATTTAAGGTTTGCAGACCAATGCAGATGTCATTTGTATCACAACTGTATACAGTTTAAAAAACAATGAGTGCAACAGCATAACAATACTGACATCAGAAATAATAAATGTAGCCAATAACATGTTGACTAAATGTCTCCGTGAGTGGGTGTACAAGTGCCTACGTCATATTCTTCTTTTGAGTGAAACCTGCTAAATGTGCTCAAATTACATCACCGTCCGTTGGGGCTGAAAACTACAAGTTTGAAAGTGTAAATCTGGGGGTGTTGGGTACAAAAAAAAAAAAAAAAGCTGTCTAACCAGACATCTGCAATCCATTTACCCCTCCATTATTCAGCATCGCCGCCTCAACAATTCCCAATCTGTCACTGATCTGTTAGTGTTCAATTTGCATTGTGGATTTGCTGGCATCAGGTTTTGACAAGAGGAATGTGTAGATTGAAAAAGCCATGGTGCTGCAGCATCAAATTTACTAATGCATTTGTCCATGCTAAATGAATACAATTCCCTCCTCCCACAGAAACTGGACATCAAGACACGTGATTCAAATCTGGTCAAGACCTTTGCTGTGTTTTGACCAACTGTCACTTTCTAATATGATATAAAAACTGTTATCATCATAGGTGATAGGCATAATTTACTCATTTGTCCTCGCAAATATTTATAGTATACTTGCTGGGCTAAAAAATGAATAATTGCCAAATGTTCCTAATATTTTGCCTACACCACCACAACCACCATGTTATTAGGACCTCAGTTGGGTAAAAAGATGGATTTTTCAGGGCTCTGGTGGTGCCAACCAAACTGAAGACGTGTACGTTTGTGTTAAAAGAGTCACAGCAGAGCTCTAACTGGACTGAACTCAACATGCATAAAGAGTACAGTTAAACAAATGAAATCTGATATTATTGTGTCGTAATTTTAACCCAGAAAACTCTTTCAGGAGTATTAATTGTGACAAAATGTCAAAAAAGTGGGGAGAAAGCAATCTTTCTGTGCAGTTGCAGTGAAAGCTTGCATTAGAATGAGAGTAATTTATGGACCACCAGCTGGTCTGTAAAGGTTACTACCACAGGCAATTCTGACATGCTAGTTCAACAAGAACCTCATTAAAATACTACAGGCTTTTAGAAACATCAACATATGAGGGTACTTTTGTGTCTGGTGAGCAGAAAAACTGCAGATTTGTTTGTTAAGGGGGAAAAAGTTGACTTTTGAGTTGAGTTTTTCTCTCACTCTGTGAATGTCTTTCTGTCTAATTTTCCTCTTTGCCCTTGTTGTCTCCCCCCCCCTCCCAGCGCGAATCGTTCGGAGCCGTCAGTGGTGTGAGATGGCTCCCTGCATGGAGGGGGAGGTCTGCAGCCTCCTCTTCAACCGATCCGGCTGGACCTGCACCAGGGGCAGTGGTCGCATCAAGACCGTCACGGTAATTTACTAGACGTGACATTAATATACGCCATATGCACTTAACAGCATTGCGCCTGCATTTTCAGCATGAGCAAACCCCCGCCAGCCGATAGTGTCAGGTGAAGCCTGAGCCCTGGGCTACAGGGAGTACATTTCAGTCAAACAGCAGGTCAGCATCCAGGTTTCAAACACTGCATCAATACTGGAACAAAAATGGCAGAAAATTCATGCAGCACTGCTCTCTGTGGGATCAAACTTTGAAGAATTTTTTTATACGTATTTATTCCACAATCTGGTTTGTGGTTTTACGGGAGTTTTGAATTTGTTAATTAAAACTTTTGAAGCAACTTAATGAAGCCTGAATCTGTGGCATATAATAATGGTGGGAAGACATGGAAGCAATAGAAAAACTCGTGAAAATAGTGAAATCATCACCAGTTTTTGCTCACATTTGGTATGCAGTTCCTGAGAAAGAAATACGAAGCCCTCAGTTACAGAGCTGCTGGATTAGCTGAGCACTGCTTTCACACCGAAAGCATGCGGCATTCCATATTATCAAAGCTACTCGTGGAAACCTTTCGTTTCCCTATGTTCTGCATTATTTTCAGAATGGTTTAAATACACTAGCAATTATCTCCTCTCAAAGCTAAAACAAATTATTTGACACCAATCTGCATAAGTGGATGCCAACTCACATGAGCCAGGAACTGCAAATGAATTTATTTAAGTTTCTGTCTTATTTTATGTATAAGTGATTTTTTGTCCATTTTTATGGACAAGGCAGAAGCTGAGGGGACTCCTACAACCAATAAACATCTGCTGTGACATCACGTGTTGGTGCGTGGCCACAAATGCAACACTTTAACAGCAAATAGGCATAATGATGACTAAAGCATTAGGCAATGTGAAGAAAGATAATATTAGTGTCTGACCTCTCCCTGACTTTGTTAGAGATGTAAATGAATACAAAACATGTTGAATTTTTAAAACCCTCAATATGGTGTCATCTGGTCCTCTGTAGGCTCCTCTCACAGTGCAACATGCATCCAATGCCTCAGAGCTGCCAATGCTGCAGCGCTTACTGAGCTCTGATTAATTCTCATTTGGTTAAGCAGTGAAACAATACACAATAAGCCTTACTGGTCTCCATGAGGGTTAACTTCATATATATTTTGTATCAGTACAAAGGAAGAACTGTTATGAATGTTTTTGAAAGCCACGAGTTAAAAAAAAAAAAATCACCCTCCAGACAATTCTGCTTGTTTAGTGAGCGTCAGAGTCACCATGGATACCGGTCTCTCTGTCACTGTGTGCTTCGCACTATACCTCTTGGCAATTTCACACTGTGCAGCTCTATGCTCCATGGAAATGGAGCAATTTTGTATTCTTTCTGTACAATTCAATGTAATGCATTTCTCTCAGCAGGTGGCCACCTTCCTGCAATGACTTGTGGTGATATGGTGTTGATAACCTGCCTTTCACAAGTCGCAGAAACAAATACAATTCCTGCAAAGATGTCAAGCAATCCCTGTTATGCTGCAAGCATGTACCTTTGTTTAGAAAGACTTGCACTGCCCATGTTTGTGAAAAATTTTTAAGGGGGCTTACTAACCGCTCTGACAAACGGACATCAGCTGGACACAGTTTTTTATGGTCATCTGCTCCTTGATTAGCAAGCCCAAAAAGTCAAACTATGGCCATTATATTACTAAGCCAATTGGCTGACTATAACTCTACTAAATTTGTGTTAGTAATTTGTGTTACTGGCATCACCTTGCCTGCCCAGCCTGTTATTGTCATCCCCAGGGTGTCAAATACGGCCTGTACATGGCATTGGCTCCAGAAGTAATACACACCAACACTCTGCTTTTAATGTGCGATAAAGTCCACAGATGGTGTTGGAGGGAGGCAAAAGTGTGTTTGGTTAGTCTGGAGTTTGTGACACATTTGGGGTTAGATTCAGTCACTCTAGAGGAAAAATAGGACAGCAACCTCCTTGTGACTAGAAAAAAATCTGTGGTTGTCAAATGTTTTTGTTGTCGGAGACCGATTGCAAGTAGTTGCAGTAACCCAGAGGTTGAGGGTGCAACACATCTTGTGATTGCAAGTCAATTGCACAGATTGCCTGGGGGAGGACAACCTCTCTCCAAATAATCGCTTTCTGACTGAGACTGACTGGAGTCAATCTCAGATTGGTGAAGATTTGTAAATAAATGCCATCTAATTTATAAACGCAGACAACCTGCCAACATGTTGCAATCCATTTGAGTCCACTGAAGATGGCAACTGATTGCAAATGGTTGCAGACCCTGGCCCCTGTGTTCAAAGCAATCATTTTTAAAAGCAACAAGATAACAAGTTTATTGTTGCAATAATTTTGGTTGTGCTGCAGTCTCAGCTGCTGTTTTCCCAAGTATGACTGTAGCATCGGGTACCTAGAAAAAGCAGAGCTTGATAGTGCTTTGCACACATGTTTTTTTTTTTCAAAAAGTAGATCTAGCTCTTAAACTTTGTAACAGTATCAAAGTATCAAAACAGAGGGAATGCAGGCACTCACAGAAAAATAGCATTTTTTTTTTATTAAAAAAAGAAGACTTTATTGGTGGGCATCAATCAAAAAACATTGTTTTGGCTTCACGACTTTAGTTCTGCCTGTAGGAAGTCTCTCTATTGCCATAAACCCACTGCCAAAGAACACGCTGTATCTGTGAAGTGCCAGTTGCTTTGACACCCTACGATAAGAACATGGTCCAGCAAAATTTACATAGGCTAGCTCCACTTTATAGAATATACATGTAATCATTGGCTCATTTAAATAAATGGAAATGGTTCAGTATATATATATCAAGAGGTGGCCTAATATTTATGAACCAAAGTACTATTTTGATTGTACCTTCATGTCGGTAAAGTGAATGAATATTTCCAATTGGCAGGAGGATACACTGATCCGCCTCTGGTAGGATTATGTCAAAATAAAAAGACTGACGGAAGAAACAGAGGGCTATAACTTACAGAGACATTGCAAGTGAAACAGCTTGGTGTTGTCAGCAAGAGATGATAGGATGGACAGAGCAGGAGAGACCGCTGTCCTTGCCATCAGGTACAAGGCCAAAGGTCAGCCTTTGACGGGGTCTGTTGATTTTCACTCTCTCTTATCTCTCTCATTTGATGTCTCTTCATCTTGTTCGCTCCGCTGCCTCCTCCGTCCAGCAGCCCTGGGCAGCTGTGACAGATTTCACGCATGCGTTCCCACCGTGCTGTAATGTATCCTGACAGCGCACTTAGGTTAGTGTTTTGCTTTTGTACATACATAAACAAAAATGCAAATTATGTGTTCCTCTGCACATTCTTAATTAGCTGCTGCTGAGCAGATTTTTATTGAAGAAGTTCATCTGAATTGATGTTGGTGGGTTTTCTTGTTTTATTTTTTTCTTTGTTTTGTGTGCTTGTTTTTTTGTTTTGTATTTCTGAGGGGGCAGGGATTGGAAGGATTTGGCAGTAGAAAAGAGGAGATATCAAGAGGTATTTGTTGTAAGACCTAAAATGGGAAGAAAGCGCATTTTGGAAGATAAATGAAAATGAGAAATCTATAAAGAGGATTGATCAGGCTGGAGGGTGGGCAGAAGGATGGAGAGAGGGAACAGGATGGAGGACTTGGCTGCCTCTCGGCCTCTGGCCAAGCCCTGTCTGCCCACATCTGCAAGTAGCTGGGAGAAAGCGAGTGCAGAGAGGAGGTTTTAATTGTGCAACAGTCTGTCTTCACGTGGTTAATAATCATATTACACACTGGCCTTCAGTGAGACAGTGTGGTTTTCTGAAAGCTGATAATGGCTCTTTCTTTATTCATGCTGAGGTGCACAGGTTTGATACAGGCGGAGCTAGCAGATACAATAAAGTGACAAATCTGCCTGATGGTGGCAAATTATGCAGAAAGTCGTGCATCTAATAAAAGGCAATGTAGTTAATTATATGCTGCAGCTGACAGATTTTTTTTCATACCTAAGTCCAGTAAGAAATCCCTTTCTAATGACTTATCAAATCTGTATAAATTCAGTCAGCCAGCATAAGTTAGTTTATGTTGAATGTTGCTTTCATTAATAACCATCTAATAATATCTCTCTGGGTGGAGGTTTGACAATGGAGATGTCAACCTGTCAGCCCATCACTGTGGCCCAGAGAAAGACATCTCAATACATATTTGACTCGTGTTACGCGTCTGTGCAGGCCAGTGAGTTCCTGTGATTTTTGTTTTTTCTGTGAGTGTGAGTGTACTCTGTGACCTTTCTTCTAGTTCCACTATCAGGCCAAAATGTAGATAATAAATGTTATAATCTATTCCGGACATGAGCCACCCTCAGGCCAAAATACAAACTCTGCATACCAGAAATCTAATCAAACAGGCAAATTGCCATGAATTTGATGCAGCGCACTAAAGCTCCCATGAGGATAAACTCCTTTTATTTTAACAACCTCATGGCCTTTCCTGCTTTCAGTACTTGACATTTTTGGGCCATCTAGCTGTTGAGTATTTTGTTCTTTACTGTGAGTGCAGTATCTAAAGATAACATAGATTTCCTCCTGTTTGATGTAATTATTTATAATAATAATAATTATTATTATTATATTTATTATTTATTATTAATAATAATAATTTAAAAGAACTTTGTGATATAAAAAAATGCTCCATGTACATTTTTCAGACAGTGACACAATTTTTGCAATTTTGCCTCTCTACACCACCACAATCGATCAAGATGTGACCGAAGTGCAGACTTTCAGCTTTAATTAAAGAGATTTAACAAAAAATACTGCATTAATTATTTATGGATTATAGCCATTTTATACACACTCCCCCATTTTCAGAGACTTAAAATTAACTAGAAAAATTAACATAATTTTAAATGTAAAGATTGTTTTTACTACTTGGATGAAAATCCTTTGCAGTCAGTGACTGCCTGATGTCTAGAACCCCTGGATATCATCAAATGCCGTGTTGCCTGTCATGAGGTACTCTGCTAGGCTTTTACTGCTGCTGCCTTCAGTCGCTGCTTGTTTGTGGGTCTCTTTACCTTCGGCAACTCAAAAACATGTTCTGTTGGGTTGAGGTCAGGTGATTGACTTAGTCATTGAAGAATATCCCATTTATCTGCTTTGTGAAACTCTTGGGTTGCTTTAGCGGTGTGGCTACTTTCAGCTGCTCTATGGCAAAGTCTAATCTAGCCTTCCTGTTCTTGAGTGTAACCAGTGGTTTGCACCTTGTTGTAAATCTTCTCTATTTTAATTCATGAAGGCGTCTCTTGATGCTACACATCGACAATGATACGTCTACCTCCTTTAAGGATTTTATCTTAACCAAATAAATAATTCTGTGATCATCCTCTTCCTTGGTCTTCCAGGACTTTTGGTGTTGCTGAGCTGGCCTGTACATGACACAAATTCATGTATTATCAAAGAGGGTGCGTTCCAACAAATTACTGCCACCCCAGCAGGGGTGATCCCTTTACAAGATTACCTCTAGTTGGTTCTTTGTAACACCTTATTTTGAGCTTAAAATTTTGCATCAATAAGTACTATATGAATATGTAATAAACAGTTTACAGCACACTATAATGTAGTTATCCATGCAGACCTGTGGCCTGGTAATGACCAGTATATGACAACAAGTTTACCTTGTATGTAAAGAAGCCTCCACAGCAGCAATTAGTAGATATAAAAATAAACTGATTATACCAATATTGTAGATGTTAATGAACTGTTTATTACACCTTTAAATACTGATTATACACAATACATTTTTGGACTTGTAGAGTCAGCATCACAAATGTAAAAAAAACCTTGAAAAAAATTCCAAATATTGTAATAAATGTTGATTAAGTGATTTGTCAGTCTAAAGGAATTATATAGACACACCCATATTAGACACGCGCCACTGCACCTGAGCTCTTTATAAACAGCCCCCCCCCACCCCCACCCCGCCCCCGCCCGCTCCCTCCTCTCCGCCCGCCCTCTTGTGAGTGCAGCTCATGGTGGCACTGCCAGGTCACACACTCCAGCCTAACCTGCTAATGGAGTTTGCATATGCAGCCCGCTCTCCACTGCCAGCTAGCCATTAATATGAATCACTCTCTGGAGGCTCCTCCAAACAAGCTTGCAATTTGTCTTCACTAGTGAGCTGCTGAAAGGTCTACATATGATATTCTCCAAGGTGGAAAGCGCAATTCAGGAGGGCTGGGGTGGGGTGTTATGAGGTTGGTTTCATACACTTGACGGGGATGGGGGTGGGGGGGTGGGGTGGATTTGAATTGCTAGGTTACACAAGAGCGCAGTTGTGTGCTGGGTTTGTGTTACTGAACAGAAGCTGGAAATGTTCATAAGGTGGAAAATTGACAAGACAGACATGGAGAATTTAGGACAGTGAAATTACTTTTCTCCTTTTAGGCAAGTGAGAGGCTTGTGAGATTGCATCACTTGCTCTCTGCTCGGCGAGAGCTCTGTGGAGAGCACTACTGAGCTCTAATATCAGCCCTTACTAATGCTTTGAGTTTGCAAAGTGATGGGCTCAAATTGAAATTCTGCATATCAGAAATGCTCCTTCAGTGCAGAAAAAGATAGGACTATTTTCCTGAATATTGTTACTTCACAGGCTAGAGGGAGCTTAAAGTATGAAATGTAAGTACTTGAAATCCTGATTTGATCATATTCAGACTGCAGTTTCATATGCATTTCGTCCCACAGACAATATTCGATGCTTGGTGGGAAAAAAATAAAAAAATCTTCCTACACCCACACAACAAATGCCACTGCTGGGCTACTGTGTGGCCTGGAGGGGAACAGAACAGTTGTAGTTGGGCATTTTTTGCCAAACCGAAGAGGGTTACAAAATGAACAGCATACACACAGACGTACACACACCAAGCGACGCAGTAGGTCAGAGAGGCTTGCATCATGTTCTTTTTTAGCATTTTCTTTTTTTTTCTGCTCTGGTGGCCCTCCTCCAGCTATGTGCTCTTTGTTCCAGCGTCAGCCATGGCAAAAAGCTAGCGGAGTCTGTGTAGTCCTGCCAGTGCTGCTGTAAACATGAAGACATCATAGCCAGTTAGCACTCCGGGCTTTTTGAATGGATGCCATGACACAAAAATCTTGATTTGTACAGGAAAGAATAAAACATGTACCTTTATGAGAAATAGAGCAAAGAGAGACAGGTGTTTGGATAGAAAATATTCCGAATGTGATACCAAAGGGCAAAACAAACAGATAAAAACTGAATTTATGGCACCGTGTCAGTGCAAATGTTCCCGTCCAGTTATGAAGAAGTTATGAAATTCTCACCTCTTTCATAAGAAGTGAGAAAATTACATGGACAGATGATGTAGTTCCACAGTGTCATTATGTAACACTTGCTAGCACCTCAGTTATAAAGGCTTCAGTGTCTACGACAAAGGACCAGGCAGCCAAGTCATGTGTCGCCATGGTCACTGCTGTGCTGGCAGCCCATCTGACCAGAGACAGACTTCTAATGAGCTTGCTTCTCAAAGGCAGCCCAACACACTCCCAAGCTCTGTCAGGGACACAGCAATTTCTCTGCAGCTTCTTGAAATAAATTGTTGATTAGTTGGTGAGGTGGGAGACCCACGGTAGAGATGACAGTTCTCTGTATGGCCTGGAATCATTAGTGTAAGAGGATAGGAAAGGATGTTGTGTCCAAATAGGAACAAACAGAAAATAGTACAACTGAGCCTCAGGTGCACTGCCAAAAAAATGTCAAAGCATGTCATCCATCTCAAATGGTGTTCTATTTTTTCAGAACAGCTGGTGAAAACTAATACTGCAGAGACATCCTTTCACCTTTCCAGTAAATACAGTTCTTCTGGGTCTATTAGAATTAATTTATACTAGCGAGTTATTCAAATTACACAAGGAGCAGGTTGGATCATCTCAGGCCCACAGGCAGCACCTGATATTCATGATGAATCTCGTGATAAACACCAAAAATTAATCATCCCACTAATAAGTGAAACTAAAGTCAGCTACGTGTCAGCCATCTGTGCCATAGAGCCCCATTGTTGTCCTAAAATGTTCAACTTGTCAGTTATCGCACACTTTTTTCTGGGCACTGCATTCTTTTATTCCCACAAGTAGAAACATTGAATTTTGTTTTGAGTCAACCTGTCATACACCACCTTGCCACAACCAGAAATACTTACTAGATCGCCAACACTGACAATAATCCCCAAATTATGTGTTTAGTAGGCAGGTTACAACTAGTCTGCTAGCGATCTGCAGGTCTTCACCTGAACTAATCTGAAAACTGAATCTCTTTAATGTGTTTTGCTATGGGTGCCTTTCGGGTAGTTGTTGACATAATTATCTGAAGCATAGGCTAATATCACTTGCTGAGCAGTTACAGCCCATCCAAGAAATTTAGTATTTTATGAGAATTAGTTCGCACTAATTAGCAGGTTTGTGATGCCCCGTGGAGTCTATGGATGCGCATTGCTGTCCAAGCTAACTAGTGTAAGCTAATAACTTAGCATGTTGTGCTCTCCTTGATGTGTGGTGAGTTCTAGCTCCAAACTCAGAATGATGAAAAAACTAACCTCACCATGGCCACATTTTATCTTCTGTAGAGGTTTCTCACGTGACATCATGCGCACTTTGCTAGAGATTTGTCTGCCATTTTGGACATTATACAACCTCTGGTTGCAAGGAAATAATATGCATTCCCTGGCTGGTTGGTGAGTGGTTCCTTGACGCCGCAAAGATGGTGCCGTACCAAAAACCTCCTTGTCATGGTTTTGGTTCACTAGCAGTTTGCAGTGCTTGCCTATAGTTTGCATGGAAGATGCCAACTTTCTCTGCAAACAGTCTCTAACTACTAGCCAAGCAATCCAAACTGGAAACAGATTTTTCCTTAAAAGTAAAAGTTGTACCTTAGTGCTGCCCCCAACACATTTCAGCTTTTGCTCTGAAGGCAAACCGTCTCCATTTCCAGTTTGTGTCCCACTTTTCACAGTTTTACTACCGCTCAGAGAGAAGCTGGCGAGTGTTTGCAGGCAAGGTGGCATGTTCCATGCAAACTACATGTCACCGCAGCAATCTGCTAGAGACCAATGCAATTGCAGGGTTTTCAGCAGCTGATCAGGGAGCACTCATTTTTCCCTCAGAACTGGTGGTTACCGGATGGTCCTGGGCCCGTGTGAGTGGTTATTTACTTGACCCTAGCAAACTAGTTAAAGTCATGTGACTGCAAAACCTCAATATACTGTACAGTCTATGTTTTCTAAAAACTACAATGAACTGCTTTGAGATTTATGGCTTCATTTGGAACCAGCAGCTATACAGTATGTCAAACATACAATCTGCATTTATGTCATAATACTGTGTAAAATAGTTTTCAAAAGACAAGTAAATGCTGCAGAGCTTGCTGCTGTGGTAGAGGCTGTGGTAGCTGCCCGTCTTTTATCTGTACATATAATTATATTTTTGTAAGAACTCTTTTTAACCTCTTTAGTTTCTATAAAATCTCTATCAAAACTGCTAACCCTACTGAGAATAAATGCTCTTTTTCTTTTTCATTAGCATGTAACTTAGCCCTTATATTTTATGTGATTTGATTGGAGTTTTTTAGATTATGTAAATTATTACATTTTTGTTTTCTTTCTTTGTCGCCTCTGGAATCTCTTCAAACAGATTAATAGTCTCAGTGGGGTACCATCTTTAGATAAAGGTGGTCTGTTTGTGATGATGAAATCTCTGATTAGGTGCTGTAGCACTGTGACCAGCAGCATTACTTTAGCCCAAATAAAATGCATATTAAGAGAAGTAAAGTAGGTTATTTTTTTAATAGCAACTGCTTGTGCCAAAGGTTCTGAAGGATGCATACAGTAAAATGTTCCCAGAAAAAGAGGAAATGGTCTTGGTTCTATTACAGTGAGAAAATGTTGACTAGAAAATCACAATTTGTTGTCATTAGAAAAATGTTTGCATTTTCAAAATGCATAAAAACCCAGCCCGGAACATTTGCAGATATTAGATATGCATGCTGTGCACCATGTCCCTCATTGCTCTGCTGGCTTTCAGTCTCATTCAGAGCTGAAATTATTTAATTTCTGTGCACCAGCAAGTAAATTCCAACAATAATGCAAAAACAAACTGTTGAAATCAATTGTAGTCGTGCCCGGCTGAAGGAAACAGGGTTTAACTTTTACTGTTTTTGTTACTGTTTTTTGGTTTCTTTTGCAGTAGTAGTACTGCTGTCTGTCACAACAAATCTGTAATTTGCAAAAACTATCTTTTGAATTCACTCAAATTCAAATGACGTGAACACACCACCGTTATTTCTTTGATACAATCATCAGACAAAAGAGCACGGGTCCAGCTTTGATGTTTTACTGGCCCACGTCCAGGCTTTCATACACATTTCTGCTGGTGAATTGACAGCACTCCCATCATATTGTATCTGACAGCCTCTCTCTGGATCATCGAGGATAACATACTGTAGACGGGCTGCTTGCCTTTGGATGCGCATTTATAAAATGACTGATGTTCAAACGCTTGCGTGCCCCTGCCGAGCACACACATATAGTACACAGAGGTTACACTTGATAAGCAAATATACTATCTATTTCAGTTTCATTTGCAGATCTTCTTATTTATCAAGCAGAAAAGAAAAATGTGCTTCTTTGGTTTCTCCTCATCTGTTTGTCGCATGCTGTGGCGTGATCATCAGTCTTGAGCAGATAGCATGGGGAGTGATGCTGAAAATGTATTGAAATAGGCTGGATTGATAGAGATGTTCAGAAAACAGAGAAACAGCTAATATATTCCCACCATTCCATTTCATTTTCCATTTGTGTTATCATAGGTGTTGTGTTATTGCAGGGGCATTCTGCAGGAAGCCCCATGATCACATTTTCAGTTCGTAGTGTTTCCTGTGGTATTCATTTACATGCTATAATAAAGTAACACATTGTGTTTTTGTTTTTGCCTCCTCTGGTACTGCCATTATCTATTAAAGAGTTCTTTTGTCAGTTTGACTTTGCCAGGCGCATGTTGCCCCCTTCACTTTTCAGTCTGAGACCCGGAGTGAATGTGGTCCCTTCTGCTGTCACTTTCAGCACACTGTACCCAGTTCCTCCATTTGAAGTTCTGTCATTGCCAAGCTTTGAACTGCCATTTGTGTTTTAGCCTGCATGCTGCTTGCCTCCAGAGTTCTGTCTGGTGTAAATTTGTCAAAGCCAAAGGGCACATTCCCAACACAGCTTTTTTGTAATAATAATGCAGAAAAGCCCTTATGTAGACTGGACATGCATGCTCAGCAGCATCCTGTTTCAAAACTGGGATGTTTTTGAGCCCTTTGGATCTTTAGTGTATGTATTTTTAATAAATTGTTCAGTGCTGCAGCCCCATGATGCACCCAGCTACAAGCTAACATTTCTGTCTAATTTAAAATGCTGTAGTCATCCTCAAAACAAACCCCAGGCCTGCTTCCAGTGGTAGAAAGCCAATACAGTTTCTCAAATGCTGATTTAGTGGCACAGAATATAATTTTTCAAGTATTTTCAAGTATCATTTGTTTGTTTATTTAACATTTATATACATGAATGTGTCATACAAAAACTCATGGCTCAAGTCTCCTGGATCCTGCCAGTTTTGTGGTTACAGTTTGTTTTGTACCTCCGCGGTGTATAGAATCAATAAATTCAGCTTTAAGTAGCTGAAACTTCATTAGAATACTTGCAATATAGAGATTTTTCTTTCTGTACATGCCACCTCAGAAATCAAGCAGCAAACAGAACCTGCTGCCTGGTAACTAATCGGGTTTTGTTCCTTTGAGACAGCTTGGGGTGTGATGCTCTGATGCTTCAGTGCGTCAGGCTCATACTCTGAGCGTGAACCATCCACTCGGGTTCTTCAGTAAGCTGTGGCTTTACTTTTTAGTCTAATAACAGCAGCAGCTCTAGTGAATTGTTATGACTGGGACCTTTCTGAGGCTCCAGTTGATGAATCCAGCTAAGTCCTGTGCAGGAGTCCACTTGTTAAGAGAGACCCCTGGGGAAAGATTTTTAGTTACTGCAGTGATGGCGCAGCACAGCACCTCTCTCTATAATGGCAGGCTGCGCTGTTGGTGACAATTTTGCAGCTTGAAGTGCCACCAAATATGCAGTCTCTGCATTGTTTCCCCTTGAGCACTGAGCAAACAAGCCGTCTGTTGTACCTGCAGTGGCTTTTCCTCCCAACTACAGAGGTTTCTGCGAGTTGCAATGCTACCTTGGCTGAGGATTTTATTTGTGTAATGTGAGGCGTACTGTATCTCAGAAATACTTTGATCCTAAAATATGTTGTGTTGATGATAAGGAACGGCGTTAATTGAATCCCTTAATATTTTTTTTCGCCAATCTCCACTGGCACCCTCTCAAAGATCCATGCTGTGCACCTCATTTGAATGGGGAAACTTTATCATTTATGCACAGAGCTCAGTGTTTACAAGCGATGATGAAACGAGGGCACCCCAAGCTCAGAGACAAGGTCCAAATGTTTCAATTTCACTGCAACATAAGCAATTAGCAAAGCGCTTGTTAGTGTGCTTTCTCCCTCTCACTCTTTATCTGTAAATCTCCCCCCCATCCCTTGTGCCAGCGGGAGATGAATATGTCTTCGATGTCCTTGGATTTCTGTCTTGTAAACACCATAGGCGCTAAGCACTGTTTACCGGTGTGCATGGCAGGCAAACAGCCGGCTCCATCTCTTGCACAGTTGTCCCGTGGGGCCAAACTCACCTTGTTACCCTTTTAATTAGTAGGAGCAGTTAATAGTGTCGACCGCTTCTGCCGCCTCAGCACTTGCTCTGACTTCAGGAACTGCTCCAATCAATAGCTAAGACTTGGACTGAGACGGGGAGAAAGGGGAGCGGGAGGCAGTGCTTATTGTGGGAGCAGCTCGGGCACATATATGATGATGTTTGGAGGGAAATCAAACAGCAAACTATATTCTCTGAAGGAATCTTTGGAGCAATAACCATGCTTTCTCTACATTTCTTGAACATTTAAAGGTATAACAGGGTCTCTAGGTTTGTTGTGCCTATTCACTCAGCTTCTCACCTCCCACATTTCCTCTCCTCTGAAAATGAATGTAATCAAAAACCTAAGGGTTTGCTTCGCAGATTCTATTGTGCCCTTATAAGCTTTTATCCCCTCCAACCGCTCGCCCCCTGTGCTCATTTCTTTTCTTGTTTTGATTTAAAGATGCAGTGGAAGTACTTAGCATTTAGATGACATGCTGCTGGAGAGGTGTGATGGATCAGCGCCTCTTCAGAGGACTGAATTTCTTCGACAGCATGAGGGCCAGTCGGCCGGTCGGACAGACAGAGAGACAGAATACAGAAGGACGGGCCGAGCAGGCAGCGGAATACCAAGTCTGCCTCGGTGCTGCGAAAGAGAGCCTGGCACAGTCGAGGGGGAGAGCAGCGGCTGCTGGGAATGCCAATGCACAGCCCAGACAGCCGTCTTGCCTTGGCTCCTCTGATTGGCTAAACAGACCATTAGCTTTCTGATTATGATTAGCCGAGTCATTATCTACACAAAAGTGGCTCATTCACCAATATTAAGAAAGCAAGGAAGCTGTATTCTTCCTCTGGTCGAGGGGAAAACAGCATGTTGTTTTGTCCTCCTTAAGATGAATGCGGGTGGCTAGAAGTTGTGTTCACAAAGAAATAAAGTGGAACACTGTTTATCACCCTGCCTCACAGCTAATGTGATAAAAAAAAAAAATTGTGTGATGCTACTGATGGAAGAAAAGAGAGGTCTTCTGCTCGTTAATGCAGATGATGCGTTGGCCATTACTTGATTGTATTTTCTGGTTGAGGGGAGAAGCTGTGTCCTCAGAGGTCATAAAATCTGGTAGAGAACAAAATAACCTTCAGCTTCCTTCGTCTCGCCTTAGATATAATTGGAAGATCTGCCATCTGTGCTTTTAAATGGACATATGCTGCTCTGCGTCTAAGGCCAATATGCTGAGGGAAAGCTGAATAAAACGAAGGCTGGCCCTCTCCTTCCTTGGTGACCTTCTGCTTCTCTTTTCCAGCCTTTGCCCAAGGAGCCATCGTAGGATGCAGAGGAAACAGCAAGTATGAGTTTTGTAATGATCTACTATTTTGCATAATTTGCATGCTGAGTGCATAACCCTGTTTCCAGTTCATTTGAAGAAACCAAGCATGTTTTGATTGCTGGATCTTGTAGAAAGCAGAAATGTTAACTTTGAAAATAAACAGCAAATTAAAAGAGCCCTGCTTCAAACACGATTCATGTATTTTCCAGCACTACATTCAATACTGAGCTTAAATAAAGGTCCAGGTCTGGTAGATTTTCTAAGTCACTTTGATGTAACAATGCAGTGGGTTATTGGCAGTTTTGAAATGCATGAGAACTGAAACTAAAGAGCTCCTCTGCAGTTACATCAAACGGAGAGGCTACTTCAAGGTTCAAGTTCAAGTCCAGTTTTCTCTCAGGACATGAATGGAAAAGCATGCCAGCATGGGGGGAATGTTAAAAAAAAAAAAAAAGCTACAAAAGATCCCACAACAGATTCCAAAAAAAAAAATTCCACTTTAAATTCTTCTAATTCGACATCCACTTATTTTAAAGTCAGCAGGTTAGCCTGACTCAGGTTAACCTCGCTTCCAGAAACATGTTTTTCTCCTCTAAAAAACAAGGAAATGTACTAAAGTCCAAACTGATTTCTTCTCTGGAGAACACTGGCTGAATATCTGTGAACCCTTTATATCCTGCAAAAACCACAGGCATCTGGAATCTGGCATGCCTTATGTCTCGTAGCCAATATTCTAAGATTGATTTTCCCTCTTCCACTGAGAAAACAAAGTGGATCACGCACAATTACCAAGGACTGGGAGAAAAGGGGGAATTGGGGGCGTCATAAATATTTATTTGCCAGTCCTGGGAATTTGTGCAATTCTGTGTGGATTTGCCAACTCGTATTTAAGTGTCTGAATGATTTATATGGTCAGTCCTGGGGTGTCACATTTGTCCACTGTCACCCTGAATCATTTATATATTAACATTTATGGATTCATCCGTGTAACATATTCATGGCAGAATTCTATTATCATTCAAATGGTTTTTCTGATCAAATGATCAAATGGCTAAATTAGTCATTAACTGCAGGATTTCACCTGCAGGTGAAATGTATTCCAGCTCGAAAAGAATATATGACATACGAACCCATTCCTTCACATAACTCATAAAATGTGATTTTATTTTTTTGCCTTTTAGACATATGATTAACAGTGAAGTCACACTAGTGCTTCGTTTATTCAGAAACTTTAAAAAGGTAACTATATCCAGGAGCAGATGTGTTTCCTGTTCTCTCACACACTTCAGCAGTGATAGATGTCAAAGCATAAATCAGTTAGCTTTGTGAGTGTGAGGGACACTCTGTTAATACGTTCCTCATTAATGTTGTCATTTATTTGATGGAATTAACAAAACAAATGTTGAAGTGTGCCTAAAGCAGAGTCCTGATGCCTGTTTTATAATGTCAGACAGTGCACGAGCAAAAAATAACAAGGCCTTAATTTAAGTCTCTCATTTAATTTGTAATTTGCTCAGATTCTGTATGTAAAGTGTTTTGCTGGCATGGATACAAATGTAAATGAAAGTGTGGGGGTGTGGGGCTGGGGTGCTGGTCTTGATTTTAAGCTGGTTTTTTTCCCTTCTGCACCTTAAAATCTGTATATTGGCTGTTTTGTGGTTAATTAAACTGCTTTTGTTTTTGATTAAAAAAATAATGAGGAGTTGCTACTTGGATCTGACAAAAACATGTTGCTGATACTTACAGTTAGGCCGTGAATCAAGTAACCAGAGAGGAAAAAGCTAATTGAGTTGCTACGCGATTAAAAGCAATACCGTGTTTTGGTTTTTTTTTTTTCTCTTTGTGGATGGGAACCGTGATCTAATTAAAGCTGCTTTTGGCTGCTCGCTTATTCACAAGGGGGTCACCACAGCAGGTAGCTCCACATGTTTGATTTGGCAGATTTTTTTTTTTTTTTTTTTTTACACCGGATGCCCTTCCTGACACAACCCCAAATGGATGTGTGTCTCCTCCTGGGATTGAATCAGGGACCTTTTGCTTGTTAGGCAAATGTGCCAACTTCTACATTATGGATCCATTAATTACTTTAGGTTATTAAAATAAAAAGTTAATTTTTCCCAAGAAGGCAAAGGATGCACTAAGGGCTGCTTAGTGCTGATGTAGTATGTTAATGTGATAGTATTGGGTTGGAAGTGGTGTTATGGAAAATGCTGAAATTTGACATAAAACTCAAAGCACTACACAGCATGGAAAATTGTCTGCACATTTGCATAACAAGGTGCATGTCTGAGAGGAGCTCATGAAAACGTCATGATTAGTATCTCTTTGTCTTTCTTTCCTCTGCTGCAGGTTCACTGACATCCGTGTTACTAAAGAAACCGAGGCCACTCACTACACCCAAATATTTTGCCCATTCACCAGTGAGGCTCCCAAAACTTACATCGACTCTGACCTTCAATCATAATGATAATGATAATAATTAAAAAACACACACACGCACACCTTCTCCAGTCGCCACAGTGACACGCCTGAAAGCTTAATGGGAGCAGCATGGTAACATCAGCATTGGACTTTCATCGAAACCAACTTCATGGACTTGAGGAACCCCAGAACAAGCAGCATAAAGATTCATCGCAGCATTTGGCCCTTTTTTTCGTGTGTGTGTGTCTTTTTGTCTGCAACTGCCCAATCTGCAGGGGAAGGCTCGTTGGAGATTCTTTTTATACCTTTGTGGCTTGATTTAGACTTGTCACAAGGCCTTTCAAAAGTCAGCCCCTTCATCTTCTTTACAGTCGTCGCCATGAACCCATCCAAGGTTATATTCCAGCCAAGTTTCTTTAATGACAGTTCATTGCTCGAGTCCTGACTTTAACTGAGGTTGAGCCAGGCCATATTGTCTGCTGGATTCTAGCTTTTAACACCTTTCTCTCATTTGGCTGGGTGAAATTTTTACAAGGCCGTAGCCGCCAATGTCTCTGCATACACACACAGGACAGACGTTATGACATAGCATGAAAGTCAGAGAAGAGACGACAAATGAGCTGACTGTCTTTGCTCACTGAATGGAGATCATGATGGTGAAATGTGGACATTTTGGATGACTTAGCTTATATTTTATGTTTAGTTTTTTTTTTTTTATGTGGTGCCAACATAGACTAGAAAAGTAGTTTTTGTCAATGAACCTCACACATCTTGTACACATAACCGGGAGCATTTAGCAGATGTGGACCCCTGGCTTGTTTTAATGATCTATACTGTGCGCGTGTGTGGGGGGGTGGGGGTACGTGGGTGCATGATTGCATCTGTCCATGTATGAATATATGAGTATGTGTGTGTGTGTGTGTGTGTGTGTGTGTGTGTGTGTGTGTGTGTGTGTGTGTGTGTGTGTATGCATTTATGTATGCGTGAGTGGGTAGGAACATCCAGAGATACACTGTGAAATAAGTCATATCCAATGCATTATTCATACTCTTGTATATTTTTGGGACACGCCCAGACCAGAGCTCACCATCTGGCAAAAGGAAGCATTTGGGATTTTACAGATGTTGGATCTCATTTTAATCCTGTGTTCGCCTTTTCCTTTCTTCCTTCTTGTCTTTTCTTTAGTACATAGAGATATTTATATGGGGGATAAAATATAATTGAAACTGAAAATTGAAACAGTATGTCACATAAGTTAAATTCTGTAATTAAAATCAATTTATGTGTGATTAAATGTATTTCCGAATCCTTGTCTAAACTGACTATATTTTGATTTGGAATGTTTTGGCCAGCTGGATGTATTTTATGTTCTGTAGGTCTCACTCTAAGGAGTTATAGAGGAGCAGTAGCACAAAAAGCATTTGTCTGAGAGAAGCAGAAGAGGTGGACACAGTAACATGAACACCAGTAATATTTTTCTGAAAGAATAAAAACAAAATAGAACACATTACAAACACATCAAGCTACGGTCTGCAGATAAATTAATATCTCTCTGAGTCAGTCTCAAAAATAATAACCCTCACAGTGATACTTTACTGAACATGATTGCAGTTGGTTGCATTATGATGTGCAGGTGTTCAGGTTAATGTGCCTGCTCCTTGCTCTCTTTTTTCCATTTCTTTGTACTACAAAGTTCTGTACATCTCCATCTTAATGTATGCATTTGAGGATATAAAGAGAGCGTCTGCTCCCGGAAGCTGTGGACCATGCATTTGGTGTGTGTGTGTGTGTGTGTGTGTGTGTGTGTGTGTGTGTGGGTGTGTGTGTGTGTGTGTGTGTGTGTGTGTGTGTGTGAGTTTTCCAGGTCAGTACACAGTCTTCTGTGTTGTGAGAAAATACCAATTTCCACCTGATCCCTTTTCTTTGATTTCATGCTGCCTTTATTTATCACTTCTGTGGTTGGCATTCAGCGTAAGTAAATTGTCCCTTTGATTTGACTTACTGTCAGTTCAGGAGCTGCTGCAGTCACTTTTAATGGGATGGTAGTATAGGCGGATTTTAGTCTAATTTAGATAAGAACAGTTGGAGATACACATACCTCTGTCTGTTAAGTGGTTTGTGTCTGAAAAATGGCCAAATCTGGCAGGTATTTATTCTATCACAAATCAGCAAAGTAAGTCCTGTAAGGCCGCAGTCACACAGGCCTGGAGACCAGTTGTCAACCCCCTGGTCATAAAGAGGGAGAGGGTACTGCACCAAAAGCCTTCACGTGATTGCTTTGGCCACTAGTACATTGCTGCGGTCGGCCATAGTTTACATGGAAGATGCCAACTTGGCTGCAAACACTTGCTAACTGACCACTGAGATTTAGTGAGACTTGAAAAATGCAAAGCAGAATGGAAAACATTCACCTTCCATTTTGCATTATGTGTTGCACTTACAGTTTCACTACCATCTAGCAAGTAGTTGGCAACTGTTTGCAGACAAACTGGTGTTGTGTATACAAACTATGGGCAACTGCAGCAATCTGCTGATGACCAAAACAATTTCAAGGAGGTTTTATTATTGTATATCTCAGCTGAAAAAATACAGGCTCCTTATTCTCCAAGCATGACACTGTATACACACAACAGTATATGAGATAAAGTAGAATTTAAAAAACAATAGTTTCTGTGCAGACTAAAATGCAGCCATGTAATACTGTTCTTGAAGTCACTGTATAGGATGCCTTTCATTATGAACTACTGAGTAATGCATTATATAGCATTATGCAGCATATTGCTTTACAAAAAGTGTCATAGGTCTTTATGTAAGTATTATTCCACAATATGGCATGTGGGTATTGGCATATAAGTTATAATTGCACATAACTGCTAGGTGCATCAGAGGTTTTCCCATACTTCTTACAATTAAAGCATACTGTACAGAGTAAATATAGTTTATTCCAAGTTACAATTTACTGAGTTGTGTGGCTATACCTCTATACTAAATACTGCCCAATGCCACTGATTAATATATGATTACTAAATGTTAGTGCCTACTCAATTAACTTAATTGCTGGGAGCCACTTAGCCCATTTTGTATAAAAGGTTAAACAGTTTTATAAATTTCATGAGGTTTTTGCTTTCTTTAACAGGTCTATAAAATGTCCTCATTAATGTAAAACTAAAGACAGTCTGAAATTCTAGTGCTTGTACTGTAAGTATTTTTAATTAACTGCAAAGCCAGCATGACTTCGAGTATACTGGTTGGAACAGAGCCAGTTATTTGATAATTTGTCTACCGTACTGTATGTTTCAGTATATATGGAGAGTAAAGTTTAAATGTAACAGCTTTTTATAGCGAATCTCTCTTAAGATGAGCCATTCCTGCTAATTAGAACTACTAATTAAACTATACTGCTATGGCTCTAGATTGGCATTCATTTAGTGTTTGTTTGTTTTTTTCAATCTTACTGGCCACTCAAAACATTTTACGCTACTGCCTACATACAGAACTTTACTCTTCATTCACCCATTGATGGATGCATCTGGGGCAATTTGACATGCCGGACAGGTGGGAGCAGGAGATCAAACCACCACCCTTCTGATCAGTGGACACCCCGCTCTGCCTCCTGAGCCAACCAGCTCTACTGTATCCTCCCTACATAATTCCCAAATTACAGAGTTCTCTCCAGGAATCCTTAAGGAAATGTTAAAATAAGGTATTCATGAAATGCTCTGCCTTGCCATTATTGATTAATGGACTGACAATGTTTTCTTTCTTACTAGTTCACTGCCTCTAGAACATAACAGCAAATGATATTTCTAGGTCATAATATAACACTAGTATCATCAGGAATATTGGGCGTTCCACCTGGCTGTAAAATCTGAGGCATGTGGTTTTTGTGGTTGCTGCTGAGCCAGTATTCCCACTCAACTCCCACTCAGAGGTGTTCTTTCAACAAGGCCCGCTGCTGCTGCTTCCTTCCATTTTGAATTTATGTCTTGCTGTCTCAGGGTTTGGGATGTAGGCTGCTGTCAGGATCAACAAATGTGGTATTTTTTCTCCATTCCATCTACACTACAGTATTTCACTGGATATCAGAAAACCTTTACTTCACCAGTCAGTGAGCTGTCAGCAAACTACAATGACAAACTAAAACCAAACTCTTTGTACTGTGAATTCTGGTGTTCCATAGTGTTCATTCATCCTTATATTAATATAAAAATCTGAATTTTACATTATTATTATTATTATGATCATCTTCTACTGGCATCTAACATTTGTTAGAAAGAGAAATCAAGTGTTTGAAGAAAATCTGATGACACATATCTGATTATATCTGATTATAGGCAATGTCATAGAAGATCACTGCCCTCCACAGATTACCTCTATAAAATATGACTACTATTCCCAATTAGCTCTGGGAATCGCCCAGTAATTGACAAATAAAAGGAAGTGATACTATATGCTGCAGCTACGGCTGGATAACCATACAGTAAATGTTTGCCAATCATGGAATAATACTAGTGTGGGATCAGTGGAGGGGCGAAACTGGTCACGCTTGTATAAGAGCATTTTTTCCCGAAGCTACATAGCAGCTCGAGTGTTATCAAGCACCTTCACTTTGTGTCTGTGTGAATCCCGGCTAGCAGCAACCATCATGTAACACAATAACACCTGACACTTGATCTTACTGGCTGTTTTTCTGCTTTTAAAAAGTAATTGTGTCAGCACTTGTGGGATATCTTTTTCCTCTGAATAAGACCATCAGGGCCAGCACGGGGATAAGTGCTTCAGCACTGCGGGCCTTCGTCACTGTATTTCAGTTTTGCTGCTGAGTCTTCCCCATCCACAATGGATCCCCGGCCGAGCCTAATGAGACACAAACACACCCTCGAGGCTCAGACTGTCTTGCTAAACACAGCATTGTTGAACAGCGCAGCAGTGTAGCAAATTAGCATTTATGCCCACATAAAAATCCATTTACTGATCCATTAGCTTAGCATAGTGCTAATGAGTTGCTAGTGATGACTCGCAAGGGATTTTGGTTAGCGAGCGAATCGTCATTAAAGGTAGACGCTTACAAAATAACAGCTTCCCACATGTTGAGAGAGTACATTGCTAGGGCTGTAGAAAAACACGACTTACTAATAACCTTGTTTTTATTGTATATAATCAACTTCTTATATTAAGAGCCAAATTTTTTCTCCCCCATCCCCTGTCGAATAGTGCTTAGACACCTGCATGTTTTGCTTGTGGGAAATTGGCATGCCACTGTCACAGGAAATCTATTTAACCATCCCTCAAACTAATGATGAGGAGGTGGCTGTACTCAGCAGCTTGTGCCAGGTAAGCAGAGCAGAACGGGCTGCAGAAAGCCCTTTCTCAATGGTAAGTTAAAGGTAGAATGCAATCAACGGTATGACTGAAATGAACGCTAAGCAGATAATATCAACCGAGAGATTTCTCATATTACAACAACAGACATTTTCGTTTCTAATTCAACACTGTGAGGAAACATGCGGTGTTTGCTCACTTTGCCCCTTACAGTAACATGATGAATGTGAGTAGCAGACATATAGCTGAATAAAATGTCACTTCATTTCCTTTTACAGAAGCCAGCAGAATTATATTAGCATCATCCAAGAAAAACCTCATTGCCAAAGCCCTCTGCAGGCCCTGTTGCGGCTTCCACACTGAAGGGGAAGGAGCTCCCGGCGGGGGGGGTAGAAAGGTATAAAATGGTCGTTTTACTAGAGCAACACAAGCTAATTTATCATTCTCCAGGGGTCAGGCGACGCTCTCTTGGTTGTGAATTTTAATGTTGTTTTTTATGGGTCTTAATAAACTCTATTTTGCTGCGAGCATTTATGCAGAAGAGCACAACATCCTTCACTCGGCTCATTTAGTGAGTCAAGGAGAGATGGGCCCGAGCCAAATTTAACCAATGGAGTCATCAGTTTCTTGCACTAATACCACTCAGTAAGGTGAAATATTGACAGTATTGGAAAAGTTATGAGAGTCATTCATGTCTTCTGAAGAGCCGTGCTGCATGCTCAGATTGTGCACTCCAACTTTTATGTTATCTAATATTATTTGACTATTATTATGCTACCATATTATAACTCATGCATTATTACTTTAGCTGCATAATTCAGTCTCTTCCTCTTGATGGCCAGTGTTCTTGGTGTATCTTGCTGTGCTGTGCTAGCTGCATGGCTCTACTGATGGCACCTTCAGCACAAACAAAATGTCCCAATAAATGGTTGATGGACTGCACTGAAATTTTGGCCAGGCCTTTGTAGCTCTCAGAGGATGACTCTTAATGACTTAGGTAATCTCCTAGTTCCTCCAGCAGGATGATGTTTTGGCTTTTTCTGAAATGTCTCAGCAGCTATTTGGAGCCAGATCCAACTAGATTTATGTCCTCTTTAGGGTATGACTTTGAATTTCACCATCATTCATTTTAATTCATTTCCTCCAGGCTTAGCTATGTTTACTACCAATTACAAAGTATTTACACTAAACTAATATGGTAAACTTGGTAAACATTACTCTGGCTTAACTTAGCTTTATTACCATTAAGCACAAAGTACAACCTTGTCTACTTACAGGCTTGCAAAGTTTCTTGCATAGATGCAGCTATGAAAGAAAGCTGGATCCACATAAAGAAATAGTGGCAAACCTAACAACAATATAGGGTTGGAATTCACTTTTTAATTATTTTTTTTTAACTAGAAAAAGAATTTGCATTACAGTAACAGTTTGATTTAAAAGCACCGTGGAACTATGATATACAACATTAATGGTGACTTGTAAGTGAAAGGCATACCTCTTATTAAAAAGTCAGGGGTCACATTTCGCCATTGACCTATTTACACAGCAGGAAAATCACCCTGATGAGGTTATAGATCTCCATGCAGGCCTGCTGACTTGTTTATCACATTTTAAGAGGTTGAGTGACACCATTTAACACAGGGGTCAATTCATCACACGATTACTTCCCATCACATCTGTCTCACTGCTCCCAAGCTCTGCATCCAGTCAATTATCGGACCTAACGCTGACGACCCTGTTGTTTATTTGAACACTTACTGCCTTTGGACTTGACAGCGGCTACTCATCCTTGGGACCAAACACTGAGAACATCCAGATGTCACAGAGGACGCTCAGTACTCACTCAAGGAAAGAACAAATGTATGTTTTATTAGGGCAACATGAGAGGCGCAAAGTCATTTGCAGAACAGGAGCACGACACTCTATTCAAGGACGACATTCAGGCAAATGTATTTCTTTCTAGAAAATGAAACACAATAGATGTGTGATGAATATTATTATGAATAAAGGCAAATAAGCGGCGCTGGAGCTGCAGTGCAATGTTTGTGTGATTGCATTATTTATTAAGGAAGTGGAGGGTAAAGGACCCTTAGAAGATAAGTCCAACCATTTCTAAATTTTTCAATTTCACATGGAAATCCCAAAGCATCCACTCACATGGAAAGACCTAAACCAACAATGAAATGTTGTCTTTGTTGCCTAGGCCTAATATAGGATTCATAAATATTTATATTTGTTATGGTAATTTATTATCCTATGTGCTAACATTCTTCTCTTGGTTGTATATTATAACATATGCCTTGAGGGATTTTTCTTTTTCATTTTTTTTGCTTTAACTGGCATAAATGAATGTTTTTCTGAATGTATTATGATCGGTCTTTGTTCTGCTGTTATTGAAAGCCCATAACTTCCCCTTTTTTTCCCACAATTAAATAACACCATGTAGCTTGCGGTGCTGACCTGCTGTGATAGTAAAATATGTTCCTTTGTTGTCTCTGAAGCAGAAAGAATGCTATGATAAAAATATGGTTTGTACTGTTTATGTACATATTATCATTAAATATGACTGAATAACCCAGAGCTTTCTTTGCATTCAGACTTCAGGGCCTCAGTGCTGTGATGGTGATTAGGCACAAGCCATAGCTGCCCACCAGGACAAACTCCTTTTTCCATGCCTCCAACCAAAGAAACGAGATATGCTCAACTGTGAAATATGTAAAAGCGAAAAAATGTCTGTCATTGCAGGCAGTCTGTCATTGCCAGTCTTGATTAACTCAAACTCTGCTGAGCTCAGTGTACTGTCCAGGCCATCCTGACTTGAAGACGAGGTCCTCTGGGTTTTAGCTATGACAGATTGAGGGTGTCAGGAGGGACTCCCGAGGGTGTGTGTGTGTGTGTGTGTGTGTGTGTGTGTGTGTGTGTGTGTGTGTGTGTGTGTTTGTGTGTGTGTGTGTGTGTGTGTGTGTGTGTGTGTGTGTGTGGGAGTGTGCACACTTGTGCATGATCACGATAGGCATTTCAGTGTGTGTGCATGCATTTGCCTTTGTGCATTGGTGCATGATCATGATGTGTGTACAGTAGCCTGTATGCTTGCTTTCCACATACCGCCAGCGTGAGTGCATGCACGTGCAGTCTAAAATGTGTGTGAGACTGTGGTTGGAGGCTGAGTGTACAGGGCCAAGATCTCATCTGTGAATCACATGTCTCCCATCAGTCTGACAGCATTAAGCCGAGCCCAATCAATACCCTGAGGGCCTCCAATCCCTGCAACTCAACGACACAGAGAGAGACAGACACACTAGAGGGTGACTGAGGAAGGGTGAGAAGGGGAGATAAAGAGAGCGTGCTGGAGAAATGACTTATACAGTGATGGATAGGACTTCAAGCCCATGTTTACTTTGCAGCTAAATTGTTATTCTTCTCATTTATCTTTCTATATTTGATACACACACTTACGAGCTTTTCATTTACGGGTCTAATTATTTATTTTGGCAGAACTATAGAATTTATAGCAAACAAATGGATAATGAAGACAAAGTATGGACAAATGGCATCAATAATAATCATGGTAATAAAATTCGGTGCACAGAGAGAACTGTGTACTGAAATATAACAGTAAACCTGGAAAAACTTACAAAAAAAGCTACAGCCTGAATCATAGAGAAACTCCAGAGCTCTAGTCTTGACAAATGCACAACTATTCTGACAATAACCAGAGAGAATGCACACAAAAACCTTAATCTTTAAAGAACATTCTACCCTCAAGTGCTGCTCACACCAGCTCCACATGAAACTTTTTGCAGGACTGCCACTTTACTGTTTCTTTTAGATGCTGCTGCAGACCAAGAACAGAGAAAAGTACAAAACTTGTGTTGCAAAAAAATACAAAATTCTAATTCTCTATAACAGCTGAGCGTACATTTTTGGACTGCCTGTAGTAAAACTGATCAGATATAAAAAAAAAATACACAGCAGCTTGGCTGATTCTATACTGGAATACATGAAGGTAGCCACACCCACATAAACACCAACTGTAAATGTGCATGAAAAAGCACAGCCTTCCCATTCATTTCTTTTTATTGGCATGAAGTTGCCAAAGAAGGAGGTTCCAACAAAAAATAAAAATAAAAAGACAGAAATGCTTTTCTTAAATTGGCTGGATGGCATCTGAAACACTACCATGGCCATCAGTAGTATGCGCAAATCCACAATTTGAAACATAACTAAATATTGTAACACAAAATTGAACTTTAGCTCCCACAATAACACCCAGATCTGTTATTCAATATATTATATATTATCTCTGCAAGAGCTGAAGCAACGCTATGCATAGTTTTAACACAGTTATGCCAAAGGTCGTTTGTGACAGTGCCATCCGGTGGCCACAGTAATTAAGACATGAGCAATGGGCAGTGAGGTGAAATAGAGTCACAAAATCCATAAATTAGGTTAGGGTTGATGGATGATTTACTGTAACAAGCTGAAAACAACAACAGCTACCAA
This sequence comes from Pterophyllum scalare, assembly GCA_024447675.2. Lineage (NCBI taxonomy): Eukaryota > Metazoa > Chordata > Actinopteri > Cichliformes > Cichlidae > Pterophyllum > Pterophyllum scalare. The sequence continues at coordinate 128,339 of JAMQGT020012628.1, read as the reverse complement.
TGTCTTTTTTCCCTAATACATAGATAGATAGATAGATAGATAGATAGATAGATAGATAGATAGATAGATAGATAGATAGATAGATAGATAGATAGATAGATAGATAGATAGATAGATAGATAGATAGATAAATTTGAGAGGAAAAGAAAAACAGATCAAGCATGCTTCGCTCTCTGTCCCCTGGGGAGGCCCATGTCCAGATGGCTCATTGGAAAGTATCTTCCCCCCGTCATACACAAGAGTCATACAACACAGAGGGCTTGTTATTTTTCACTGTTCCTCCATGCTCTGTAGACTTTAATCTATATGACCCATCATGTATCTGATCCTAGCAATAGCCCTTTGCTCTGATCTTGCATCACTTGCTGTGTGTTTCTTCTTAAGCCCATAATCCCAACCAGAATAGCATCTACAGGGCTTTGGTTTGTTGATATAAAATCATATGTTAGCACAAATGTCAGCTCTAAAGAAAAAAAATCCATCCCACTCAATACTGCTGCTTTTCATTTAAGTTTTTTAACATGTGCTCCTTTGACATGCAAATCAATGAGTTAGCAAAGCGGTGATTGGAATTCCTCACATGTGGGCATTTGATCAGAATTTGCACCAAGATCATGGGGCAAGTCAATCAAGGGTAATTTACTATTAAATATCCAAAGTTACGCTTCGGTGGGCGCATCTGGTCCCCGCCATTCATTTTGTTTAGCCATTCCAATGTGGCAATCAAAATGAATTAGCATGACAATTTTATTTCTGAAAAGGCTTAGGGCAACCCATTTTTATTGATGAATTTCAATAAGGATTTGACAAAAGGTTCCTTGAAATTGACTGCTCCCCCTTTCACTTGACCTTCAGGTATCTGTGTCTGTTCTCTGTATGAATGTGGGCACCGTAAATGTCCGTATCAGCCGTAATCGTTTTATATCACCATCTAGAGCTGTATTAGTCGGGGCTTGAGAAGGTAAGCACCCAAGGTGATGAAAAGGTCTGAATAGATGATAATGATTGTAATAAATCTCCCAATGTGTTGTGTTAAAGAGTCACACTGCTCATTCTAATCTTTTCCTCAATTTGTAGATTGGTTTAATTTGTTGTAATTTGGATGATTGATGGTTTCCTACAGTATTAAAGGTGATACAAGTATATAGAATATCAGATGTCGTTATACTCTGAGATTTATTAGTGTACGGAGAAGGTACAAGATTTGAGCCAAAGAAGATTACAGGCCATGATTATCTTAGTTCATGGGTTTAAAATTGTTTTTATTCACACTGATCAACACATAGAGTCTTTATTTTTTCATTTTAGATTAGTAGATTAAACTATGGTCCCTTTAATTATTTTAGGGGAGCCTTGTTTTGCTGGGATTCCTTTTCCCCAGGGACAGGCATGGGCACAGGGATGATTTGAGCAAAATATCATCATGCAAGCATGTTCACATGCACAAAGAAAATGCTGATTTTGTTTATTTTTAAGCACCTCTGTACAATCAAATCCAGGTAATACTCATAATCTCCTGCTCTGAAAGTTTCCTGCTGAAAGTTTATTTTTATCGTAAATGTTACCAGACCAAATTCCAGTAATAAAAACTTGAGTGCTGTGTGAGAATATTTTGCTTTCTTCAAGCAAGAGATGATGATAACAAAAAGTAAAGGCTCACTAAAGTTATTATAATTCATCCTGGGTCACCACCTGCCCTGATTGAAGAGCTTGATGTAGCCGTATGTGCATGTTGCTGTGCTTTATAAACTAATCAGCTCTACAAACCTCAGACTCAATTCAGCTGATACCAATTTTTATTTCTTCCAGGAGGTGTCATACCACTCGCCACACTTTCTAGAAAATGCTAACCTGCATGCAGAAACACCAACGGTGTTCTTCAAGTTGAACTGCTAGTTTGTTATCCTGTCTGATATCCTATTAGTGATGAATAGTGTTGCCTGCAGACTTTGTAAGACTTTCACCTCCATTGTGGTTAAGCTGTACAACTTTTAAATCCTTTAAGCATTCTTAGTATCTTAAAAATAACTTTCGTGTGGTTGATTTTGAAATATCTTGATCAAAACACCAAAGTTGACCCACTGATGGCAGGTGATCATAAAAAGCTTTAGTTTACATACATTATATCTAATCTGAGAACAATGAAAGTCTACAATGATGGTCTTCAGATATTTGACTGAGTGAGTGAAATTTCCATCCTTGTGAGACAATAATTCCTAAATCCATTTAGTGGTCTTCACTGGATCACAGCGGTGGACTTACTGACCAGCCAACCTACTGACTCCACCCTCCCTACAGGAATTAATTTATAAAAATCCACTAATTTATTCAAAATTAATTTGCTTTACCCTCTCAGCTGTTACGCATCAGACAAAATTATAATATGTAATTTAAATAACTTGTACTTCATGGTTTATTAAGTGCACACCTGAAAGTCATTGTTTCCCACATTAGGTATAGGACTTTTTAATACTGCTGCAGTAGTCTGATCCTCCATCTGTGAGCTATTGATATTTTATAGTGTCACTTATTATGTATCACACAGTTCTTGGCTCCACAATCTACACCACTATGTTCCCCACTAGAGCAGCTCCTCAAACACTGCTTGAGCAGTGACAGCCAGCTAAGTCTACACCCACATCTTGCATCACCACAGCCAGACACCCATTATTTATGGTGCCTCCTGCTATGAACCTTCAACAGCATAACTGCAGGCCTGCTGCTATAGGTTGTTAGGGTTTTTCTGTGATAAATTGAATGGGATCCAATGCCCTGGGATCCTTAGCACTACCACCATCGCTGCTATCATCAAAGAGCATGCGGTGTTTGATCTGACCTGGATCAAAAGGTGAAGGACAAAACTGTCCTGCAGTGCTACAAGACGAGAAGAGGTGTCATGCTGAGAGAGATATAGACTAGATATAGATGCAACTGTGCAGTGCCAGTGGAGGCTGGCATAATTGAGGCCAAAGGGAGTCCATCGCAGGTCCACAGGGAATTTCCCAAAAGATCTCATCCTTGTTTCTTCAAAGGCAAAAGCTACATGTCACTCTACTCACAGATCTTTATCCTCTACCGCCATGGAATCCCACAGCGATACAAGCAGAATCACACCATTATCATAGGAAAGTAAAGCAGATTAGAGGGGTAGAAGCTCTAACAAGTTGGCGACAATCCTCATTGGTTTTCCATGAGAGTATTCTTAACCGAATTCTTAATAGAAGCATTTTTTTTCTTTTTCTCTTTCAGTCTCAACCCTGTTTGTGTCCAACTGGTTTTCCTTCTATTGATGTCAGATGGCCAAGGAAGTAGCTTTTGGCCCCGATCATTTGAAAGCACATCATCTCTCTCCCGAAGGCACATTCTCATTAGCTTCAAAAGTGCATCAAAGAAAACAAAGTCAAGACCATGTGAAAGAAAAGGAAGAAAGGGAGGAAGAAAAAGACAAAGAGGGAGAGAGATCTGGTTTTGCCTCACCATTCATCATCATCCATCTGTCTTAAAGGCTTGGCTCAGATCCCTCATAGTGAAATATGTTGATGAGGAGGAAAGAAGCAGCGGCGAGGGAGAGAGAAGGAAGGAGTGATTAGCAGAGTGAAAGGAGGAGAGGAGGAGGGGCACTGGATGAAAGCAAGAGAACGGAAATGAAGCAAGAGGAATAGAGGACAAATGAATGAGAAAAAAAAGTAAGTAACAAAGAGGCAGACAGTGTTCTCCATTAGATCAATGCTACATCTTAGAGGCCGCAGCAGCAGTCCCGAGTGCAGAGATCCTGTCTACAGTCAATTAGATGAGATGCTTCACCTCCTCCTGTCAGACGCTGGCTGAAACCCCCCAGCAGCCATAGCAGGTCTTCCTCTTCCTCCAGACCCAGACAAGCTTCCTGTTGCTCAGTGTTTTCATCTGCATGAGGTTATGTGATGTGATGTTTGTGGTACTCAAGGTGCATTCAAGTGTGAGCACAAAAGTGTTCAAGTTTTTGTGAACTGTAAGTCTGTCAGAGTAGAGCAAGTTAGTCAAAAAAGCATAATCAATTATTCATATTAATCATAACATAACTTCACAACTTACATTTCAACACAAATCTGTATTATATATGCAATATTCAGTGATCACCTCTTGAACAAAAACACCAGAACACTGTCAAATACTTTCTATATTTACTTCATACAGAAAAAAAAAAACATTTGGCAGAAAACTGGCAGATCTTGCAAAGTGACCCCCCTCCTTCCAGCTCAACAATACACAAATGTCAGGGCTCCCTGAATGCAGCTGCCAGAACTGAGCAACAATAGTACCCCTGAAACTTCAGGGACCTGCTTGGGAAGGATGTACCTAAATCAGTGAGATTGTCCTTCCCAGAAAAGCACCCCATAAGTCATTTGTGTAAACATTAAGACCTGTTGTTGTGATTTAATGTTAAGTGACTTCCAGTGGCTGTGTGAGTAAATGGCATCAATTTATGTGGGGTAGAATTCAGCACTATGGCAACCTAAAACAAATTAGATTTGCATCATGTAATGTTTGTGAACGTTTTTTTACTGCAACCAAGAGCTTTGTCTGGCCCTAATCAAGCAGTATTTATGCCTAAACCTGAGTAAGTAGTTTTGGTACCCAAACCAAACCCAAATGCAAGTGAAAATGACACTCACTGAACACTTAATTAGGTACACCGAGCTAGTACTGGGTTGGACCCCTGCTTGCCTTTGCCTTCAAACTACCTTCATTCTTTGTGCCATAGATTCAGGACATGCAGAAGGTTGGTGTGAAAGAAGAAGGTGCTAGGGATAGGGTGAGATGGAGGCAGATGATCCATTGTGAAGAACCACTTAAAAGGAGTGGCTAGAAGAAGAAGAAGAAGAAGAAGAAGAAGAAGAAGTAGAGAGAAGAAGAAGAAGAAGAAGAAGAAGAAGAAGAAGAAGAAGAGATTTGGAAACAATCCTCAGAGAATTGACCCATACTGATATGATAGCATCACACAGTTGCTGCAGATTTGTCTCATTCCAATACATCCCAAAGGTGCTCTGTTGGAGATCTGGTGACCATGGAGGCCATTTGTATACAGTGAACTCACTGTTATGTTCAAGAAACCAATTTGAGATGATTTGAGCTTTGTGACGTGGCACATTATCCTGCTGGAAGCAGCCATCAGAAGATGGGTACACTGGTCATAAAGGGATGGAGATGGAGATGTCAGCAACAACAGTCAGATAGGCTGTGGTGTTTAAACAATGCTCAGTTGGTATAAAGATGACTTGGTTTTATTCAAGAATTTTCAGCTGTCTCTTAACATCTATCATGACAAATTATGACAGGATGCTTATTCTGGTCAATATTCATGCCTGTTGTTCCTTATCCTCTGTATTTGCTCCGGATTTTTATCAAACTTTAAGAGTCTTTCAAACCGATTCAACATGTGAAGCACCTGACGTATGTTAAAGGACACATGCATGATATTGTGATTTCCCATGACGTATATGTGGATGATGTAAGTTTAGTGGATTTTGATGCCTCATATCACAATGTTGTCCTGTTCCAGATTCCCCTCTCCAAACCCCAAACCATCTACAACAAGAAGCACTCTGAGGGCACAAAGGCAGCTGTCTCTCTGGGCAGTATTTAATTTTTAGGGAATAGTATTGTGTTTTGTATATACAAAATTGTATATACAAAACACAATACTACCTTGAAGTCTTTTAAAATGTTCTTAAAAACATTTAATGAGACCAGCTCCTTCAGATTCAGATCAGTTTGTAATTTATTCCACGAAGACGGAGCAGCAAACTGAAAGGATTTTTTTCCCCCCAAGCTCTATATGGACTACCAATAAGAAGTAGCCATGGGAGCAAAGAGAGTATCCTCCTGTGTATTTCTGATGGATGTATGATAGAAGCTAAGAAGGGAGCAGACCCAGAACAGCCTTGTCTACAAGAATATACTGAGAATATAATGATTCAGTCTGTGGGTGAACAAGGACCATCCAACTCAGGCATACAACACACAATGTGTTGTATGCCTGAGTGCCTGCCTCAAATTTTTAAAATTGGTGATAAAACACAAAGCTCCATGGTAAACAGAGTCCAGTGACTGTAAGCATTGAGAAGATGCATGCATGTATTAAACATCACTAATCTAGTACTCACCAGAGACAAGAGATTAATTTTAAGCTTAACCATAATCGCTTGTCTCTGGTACTGACATGAAAGTATCTGCTACAAGTCACTTTTTTGCCACAAAAGAGAAGGAAGACTTGATTCTAAAATAAAAACCTGACTTTAATTTTAGTCTTCTAACAAATGTCTGAATATGTGGTGTGAAGGAGAGCACATCATCATAAAACCTAAATATTTTTACTGAGATACCTGTTCAATCTGAATGCCTTGAAAATTGGTGATTATTGGATGATCAGATGACTTTTCTTTTGAATTGGAGAGCAACATCAGCTTGGATTTATCTGTACTTAAAATAAGCTTTAAAATATTGTTAATATAAGTTACTTTGAACAATGTCAAAGGCTAATTGTATGAGACTGAATGCTTTGCTCAGCGAAGCAGCACAATAAATAATAGTGTCATCAACATAAAAGTGAAACCTTGCAAGTAACACATTATTACCTAAACAATTAATATAAATAATGAAAAGTAGTGGGCCAAGTACTGATCCTTGAGGCACACCACAAAACTTTCTTTAAATATGTAACACATTTTGGGGTCAACTTGAAAGATGTGAAATGTAAAAGTGAGGTCAAATGTGACATGATTTTTGGATGCTAACTATAATATAATAATTAGAATCCCAGTATACCAGTATCATTTCCCAAAGTAATATGATATTTAGAATGTGTTTACAGACAGAATGACACACAAAGACGACCAAAACCATAACCTCCTTGTTAGAGATAATGATTTGCTCCTGGGCACTAAATTCTACCTATGTTGCTAGTTTTCATCAATGATGTCACTGTGGATGACCTTGCTGGTGCCTTGAATTGTTCACAATCAAATATTATGCACTCTTTAGAAAACTGAAAACCTACACACTTCCTTGTTAAATGAGGAATTAAGACATTAACAAGAATGCAGCAAAGCTGAGAGAAAATGGGAAACGGACAAACTGAATGCTTCCTTCTCTGCTTTGAAATACAAGGAAATGAGGAACACCTACTTGTCATAGTTTATCATTTACCATGGTCACAGTCCCAGAATACGTTTTAGTTCAGTATAATCCATGATTGGTCCTCTGCCTACCCATCCTGTCAAATCGTCAGTGAAAAAGAGCGAACAATTTCTGGAATACTTTACTAACAAAATTACTGATATTCCTAAACATTCTGACAGAGTTTATACAGCTAAACCCAGATCCATGCCCTCCTTCTTTGCTTCCTGTTCACTCTCGCTGGAAACACTAGAATGCTCTGTGGCATGTTCTAATGCTTCCACTTGCCCATCTAACTGTATCCCCTCCTGGTTTTTAAAAGCTTTTTTCAGACTGTTGTTTAAGATAAATATCATAAGTTACTCCCCGTCATCTGGGGTTTCCCCCTCCTGTTTAAACATGCAACAGTCTCTTTCTTTCCTAAAGAAACCTTCTTTGGATGCCTCAATCTAAAGTAATTTTGGGCCCATCTTCAAATAGCTTTTTTTTTTAATTCAAAATTGAGTGCTATAATGTTTTAACAATCACCCTATAGTAGTTGCAAGTTCATGGATCCCCTAGCAGTAGGCTGACATCCTTACCTCCTGACTTAAAGATTTGGATAAGTTGTCTTAAGATGCCACAGACAAATTGTTTGAATCATTAGGACCACTTTATATTAGTTCAAAGCTGAAAGGTTTACAAGTTATGTAAAGTTTGTACAGTCCTATAGTAGCAATGTTGAAAGAACAGACCGCAGCAGTATTTAAGGAAAATCTCATACCTGTTATCAATATTGTCCACATTAACAATCAAGTGATTGAAAGATTTGTCAAATTTAGACAGTTTTTATGCTTGCCTGCAAATACTTGCTAACTACCAGCCGAGTGCTCGTAAAACCTGAAAAAGTGAAGCACAAGCTGGAAATAGAAGTTGTGCTTCAGCTGCAGCCAATATGTTTTATAAAGCACAACTTTTACTTTGAATGGCCTCCATTTCTATCTTGGGTGATTGTCCATGATTGTCACACATTCAAAATGGCAGACAAATTAATGTCACGTGGTTAGTTGTCATGTGTCAGCAAACCTCAATAAATATTATGGAGCTGTGGCGATGTCACTGCTTGCGCACAACACGACCAGTGTGGTGAGTATAATGAGTTGCTGAGGCTGACTGCATAAGATTTTTTGGGCATTTTTTTGCAGCTTGTTTTTACTCAGGCTTGATTGTGTGTGTCCATTTTAAGCACAAGTGGTCACCAGATAGTTGGGCAAGCAGAAGGAAGTGAGTGTGATTGATTGAGTGAATGACTGAGTCCGACTGAGTTTGAAGGAGTACGTGCACACTAGAAACCTCTAATAAAGTATTAGCAGGACAAGCAATTTGCTTCTAAGCCAGCCTCCTTGGCATGAAAAGAAGGACTTTTACAATAATGAGCGAAGGAGAAGAGGCAGTGGAAATGAACTCTTATCTCAACTAAAAGAGGAAAAGAGGCAGACTTAAATAGCATAATATATCAGCATAGCACAGGGGGGTAGAGAGAGATAAATAGAGAGAGAGAGAGGGAAAGCTGATTATTCACACATTAGCCCTTTTGAACCTCTAGTTAGGATGAACCAATTATACTACAGAGACACCTATGGTAAAAGGGCACCTGAAAACACACAGCTGATCAAATAGGCCTAAGTTACAGCTCATTATTATGATGACAATTAAACAGTGTAAATGTAAGAAGTCAATCACACCGATATATGAGACTATGCATTCTTTGCATTGGAAATACGAGTAAACTCTCCCAAACAGACCCACAAATCAGAGAGTGTAAACATCAAATTTTAATATCATCACAGTCAAAAATCCAGCCCTGCTTCACTGATGATAAATGCGAGCCTGGTTTAATTCAGAGACCAGAATATTTAAACATGTTACCCACTGTTAGTTCACTGCTTCTGGCCTGTGAACAGAGTTCACAGTGCTCTGCACTACATTCCTTATGCATTAGCATACCTCAGCATTCAACTCATGGCCAAAACTACATGTTAGCAAGACTATAGTCACCTGCAGTTCTGTGAGGCCATGGAAACTGTTCAGCAAACAAGTTTAGCAATTTTTACTGTTGTGTGTTGCCAGCATGGCTGAAAATACACTGTAAGTTGCATTTTCATTTTCTGATTAGCATCTGACCATGTGGGGTGAATAAAGAAATTCAGATCACAAGGGTAAAATCTTTAGCATTATGCTAACTTATTACATTTCTTTCTAATTAGAAAGATTGTGATCCACAAGCCAATCTGGCTTTGTTTTGTTACACGTCCTTATGCTAGCTCACTCCAAGAATAGGCTGGACTCATGCTGTGTATTTTCTTTTAGTTCATTTTATCTGTGCTCTGTGCTTTAAATTTTGATGCGCTGAGGGACTGTGGAGTGGTGGGAGGGCTGGCCCAGAACAAACACTGGAAGTGACTCAGATGAGCTGGATGCAAGCCTGCATTCAGCAGAGGACCACAGGCATCTTCCCAAAGCCATTACACCAGGTACTGAATGACTGGCACTACAGAAAGCCATGAAGGAGAGAAGTGAGAAGGAAGTTTAGTCCAGTGTGGCCAGCCAGACCCCCCCCCCCAAAAAAAATATGCTGCTTAAACTTGCTGTTACTTGTGTGGACCTGAAAATGATAAAATTACAGGAGATGGTGTGGACAGGATTGGTGTTTATTTAAAAATCTGTGCTAGTACAGCACACGATCACCATATCCTGTTCTCTCAAAGTAAAAGTAACTGGATTTTACATAGCTTATGAGTATAGTTTCACAACTAATATACTGTGTGGCTTATTCATAATAGAAACTTTACCTCCTTAATCTACAGAGAAATTACATTTTCGAGATTTCATTATCATACACAAAAGTAATGCTCAGAGATGTTTCATTTGTCTCAGAGACAACAAATGCATTATTGATTAATTACATACAATAAAGCACTGTATCACATTAGATGTGGAATTTGCTGACTTGCTGGTATCTGATCTTTAAGTCCATCTGGGAGCAATATATCAACTCTACACTAATAGCCCACTATGCATCGCTTTAGAGCTTTTTCTTTTTGCAAGAAATACAAATTTCATTTGCAGTCAAATAAAATAGAAATCTCTGAAAGTCAAAATGAAAAAAGACGAAATGTATGAGCAGCATGTGAGATTGTGTATCCTTGTAATATTTCAGTGAAGCTAACTTTATTGTTGATTGTCATGGCAAGGATAAATGAGAAAAGCTGGCAAAGAAAGGTCATTTTTCATGTCAGTCTTTATCCTCTACCCTCTCTTACTTCCTCACTGTCTTTCTTTCGTCTCCCTCTTTTTTCTGCCAACTTTGCAAATGTAAGGCTTCACCCTCTCTCGGTTTCCCTCCATCATTCCTCCTCCATCCCTCTCCCACCTTCTCCTCTCTCCTCCTCATATCTCTCTATCTCTGTCATCATTTCACCCTTCCTGCTCCATCTCTCCTCTCTCTCACCACGCACCCCTCCCTCTCCTCTTTCCTTTTCTTTCTCGGCGTGAAATGTGTAGCTCATTAGTTTGCTCGCCACACCGTCTCACGTCAGTCTGTCCTTCACATCTCGCTGCACTGCTAAGAAGTCATTTACGCTGCTGTGTAGCCCCCCACCCCCTGCAAACCTCACCACCACCAGCCTCCATATGGTTTCATCATCATTTTGCAGTAACACAAGAAAAAGACATCCTGGCCCCTCCACCCCCCCACCGCCAACTCTGAGTACTCCGTAAAACAGAAGAATTTGAAGGGTGAGGCTCGACTCTTGAAGCAGGAGGGAGGGGCGAAGGGATCAGGATTATCCCAGGCGTAATGATACAGCACTTTGATAGAGCAGAAAGGGAAAGGAAAAAATAGGGGGAAGGAAAAGGAAGGAGAAGGATGGGTGGAGGAATACAGCTTAAGCTGCTCTCAAAAATCATGTAAATGCTGAGATAATAAAGGAACTGTTTGGCATTCATAGGAGTGGGTGGCGCATCAGCGGGGAGAAATCAAAGTGAGAATGTTGACTAATGCCAGCTCTCTCACTCGCTCTCCTGATTCAGAGCCAGCAGGGTGTCTGGGTATTTTTTAAGAAGGCAGTGGGCATCGGCAAGGGGGCGGTTTTCAGGGTGGAGGCCTGGGAGACACTTGGCTTGAAAGTCAAATCTGCCCCGTGATGAGTTTAAATTGCTCTGCAACATACTTGTAAAACTTAACAGTCAAATTTACTACAGTAAGTTGGCTACTATGATGCCACATTATACTTCTTTATATCCATTCCTGCTTACTATGTCGAGGGTAATTTTGCATTAAATATGCATTACATTCATGTGGCAATTACATTTACTCTATACACTACACATGATTTACATAGGAAACAAAACTTTAAAATACAGTTTTCACACACACACACACACACACACACAATGTATATAAAGTGAACTGTTTGCAAATCCACTCATTAGTCCTATTCAGTAATAATAATCAATAAACAAGTATGACATGCTTTTACTTTAAAATCCAGGAAGGTAGGTACTGATGCTAAGGCATCTTAACAGCATTTGGATTTGTCTCAGAAAAAATGTCTGATAATATTCTAATTGGCTTTATTTTATTCAGTAAACAGGCTCATGCATTTTTAGTCAAGCTTGTGTTAGCGTTGTTACTGCTCACAGTTCATAAAGTTGTTTACGGATAAACATATTGGCATTTTTGATCATGTACCTGGAGTAATGGAGCCCATCACTAACACCATTTTTTTCAAAATACAAGACTATGCAGACTAAATGCTCCACTTTTTAAATGCTCCTGGCGTCATGGTCCCTGGGTCTTGGATCCATGATTGTTGAGTTTTTGGGATATTGGGCGAGGGGGGCGGGATTCAGTTAGTTTCTCTTCTCCTCTTCTTGTTCCCTCAGTCTCATCATTGTCAAGTTCACATGTGTAGGTCTGTTAACAGTCACTTCCTGTTTTACTTTGCCGGCCCTTTGTATTCAGTTTTGCTTCCTCTTTTCTCATTAGTGTGTTTCAGCTCACCTGTTCTGACGGCTGTGTCAACATTCCTCTCATTACCTCTTGTGTATATGTTGTCTGCGTCCTCCTCCTGTTCTTTGTTGCGTTCTTCCTCATGTTGTGTGGATTCCTTGCAGAAAGCTTTTGTGATTTCTGGCTGATGTCCTGCCCAGCCATTTTTGTGTTTATACTTTGTTTTGGTATTCTCCAGCAATAAAAGCTGTTTTGAGTTGCATACCGCACCTGCACTGGGGTCCTATTTCTGCCTGCCACACAGCACCCGGTGTGATATGAAACCATGCAAAGAACAGCACAAAACTGTGTTGGACAGATGTAGACACAGACATTACAGACACAGTGGATTCCTGATGTAACTGCAACTAGAAAAAAATCTGCCTCTTTGTCACATTAATCCACCACTGAGTAGCAGGGATTGTTACAGTCGCGTGAAAAAAAGTTTTCATAGCGCTCGCCTTCTTTAGTCCTGTGTAAAACTAAGTACACCCCGTGATTCAGTAGCCTGCACAACCACCTTAGGCAACAAAAACTTAAAGTACTCCTTTTTTGCGTGACTTTATCAGTCTCTCACATCGTTATGGAGGAATTTGGCCCACTACTGTTTACAATGGTTGCTTCAGTTCAATGAGGTTTGCAAGCATTTACTTATGCTTATTATGCTCTCTTAAAGTCCAGCATTTCAATCAGGGTGAGGTCTGGACTTCGACTGGGCCATTGCAGCAGACAATTCCTTCTATCAAACAAGCTTATGGGCATTATGGCCAAACATCTCCACTTTGGTCTGGTATGTCCAAAGGACATTGTTCCAGAAGTCCTGTGGTTGGTTCAGATGCAACTTTGCAAACACAAACTGTGCTGCCATGTTCTTTTTAGTGAGAAGAGGCTTTCTAGTGGCAGCCCTTTCATACTTCTTCAGCCTAACTAAAAAAAAAAATGCTAACACTGAAAGGTGGCTGGTGGAGCTGCCACAGTTTTTCTTTTTCTTTTTTTTTGTCAGTTTCTCTGAGCATTGCATGGTCTGACTTAGAGATGAATTTGTTGGGACATCCACTCCTGAGCATTGTGTTAACACGCACCTGAATTCTCCAGTCCAACAGTGTGTTAATTAAAGCTGATAGCAGCATGGCAGGGGAACATTAAGAAATTTTATTTAATGTAAGAACACTGTCCAAAATCTCCATCCCACATGTTAAAAATGCACTTTAGTTATGAAACTCATAGCTCTAAGTGGACCTCAGTGAAATAAGCAATTACATTTTACTATGAGTTTGTTACACAATGATTTTTGACATTTTAGTTGGATGAGATGGAGATAATACAAGCAATTTGTTGCATTGCTTAAGAGTTTAGTCGTGTAATTGCAGTGTATTATCTTATATACAAATATTACATCATTTGCATGTGAAATCTCAAAGGACGTCCATGCCCACCGTCTGCCCACACAGGCATTTTCCCTTATGTTGCCTAATAAGTTCTGTGCTTGATTGGCATTCAAGTGATATCGTTAATTCAGCTTTACTCAATTTATGTCAGACTAGAGGTCTAAATGAAAACACCTGTGTAGGTGTGCAGGGCTTTTAAACTGCAGAGTATCTGGATATGCATAAATTTATGTAAATATATGAAGAGTAGCATATATAAGTGTAGAAATATAAAGAAGTATGAAAAAGAAACATTTTCATAATATGTCAGAGATATATTTCTGTAGAGACCTCAGTTACATGTATTTATGTTTCACCACCTAAGCAAAACTTTCCTACTGAGACCACCACTGCTTAACTTAATCAGTTTAGTTTCAGTTAGTTTCCAGAGTGGGTTTGCGAGTTTTAGTGTAGTTTTTATTCGTTTTAGCGGGGGTTTTAGCCTTTTTAAGTTTTTTTTAATTTATTTTATTTCATTTAGGACATATGCCAAAGGCAAGATTTGGGAATATCAATTGACTCACAGTCTTGTCGACATCCAAAGTCTCAATAAACAAAGTTGAAAGTTGAATATTTCTTCTGTGTTTTTAATTTCATTGTAGTTAGTTTTCCAAGTTCACAAAATCATTCGTTAGTTTTCTTTTTTTTTCAAAACTTTAGTCTTTATTCTTGTTTTAATGAAAAGGTTTTAGTTTTTAGTTGAATTTTAGTTTGTTGTAACAGCCTTGCATCACAAACACTTAGTTATACACTGAACATCCATATTGCTTGTCTGGTACATTTCATTAGGCTTTCATCATCATCATCTGATGATAACCCTGTAATCAGTCAAGCAATTATTGTGTTAATCAAGCAGTGAAGTTTTTCTGTGTACCAAGTGTGTTGCTTGAATTTTGACCTCTTTAGATTTGATCCACTTCTCCAAATACCATTGAATTAGGCGAAGTTGTGCCAGAAACTTCTGCTCAGCTTCAGCATTGTTCTGTAATTGTGAGATGCACTCACTATGGGGAAAAACACCAAATGAACAAATCCAGTCTCTCTCTGTGCAGTGATGACAACCACGGAGCATCTGCCTTCTGTTGTTCTAATCCCCAAGGAAGTTTTAAGCATTGCCTCAATTTTTGAACATGATGTGAATTATAAAACTACAGATCACTTGAATAAATGAGATGCTAGAAGATCCTTCACAATAAGTGCCATATAATTACCCTGTATGAATCAAGACGAAACTTCCAGCGCCAAGATGGAAGTATCCTTATCGCATCAGTTCCTTTATAAATGATTCCATGATTGCTATGTATCCTTAAGTAATAACAATCCATGATGAGATGACCCATAATGTGTCAGTCAACCTATAAAGTTCTTCCACAGCTGTCACTGGAGTTTTGACCTCTTCATGCCTTCGTCTATGTACTCTGGAACTGATTTCAACCTACTGAAGGATGTTCTGAATTTGATTGAGCTGCTCGTAAAATAAACATTTCGGATGCTTTTCGACTTTTTTTTTCTCTCTATCAAGAAGACATTAGTTTTTATTAAATTTCAGCTGATTTATGCTTTAAGTATTTTTAAAGTTTCTACAGTTTATATTTAGCCAAATAAGCGACTCTCAAAAAGTTCTTGCTTTTTATTTTTAATCATTGGTCGCTCTTGATTTTTGTTCATTTACCGAGTGATTGTTATTTTGTTGGATTTGGGTTTTTCCAAGTTGTTACTAAGCTCATGAATTATATATTATGGCTGCACTTAAATACTGTTTTAGCATATCATGCAGGCGTATGTTTGTATTTTTAATATCAAGTGAAACTAACTGTCATTCTTCCAAGTGTAGTATTTATTTCACCTGCTTAATTTTTTTCATACATAAAAATAAATGCATAACAATATTCTCTTGGTGTTAAAAAGGTGCCTCTCTCTTTATCTTCCAAAACATATATAAAATATTAGATATATAAGTGGTTATTTGTCCTTTTTCTCCATTTACACTGGAATAACTAATGTTGACAATGCACCTAGTCTGAGCTGCTTTGGATCATCAGGGGTTAAAGTGGGACTTGGCAGATGGTGGAACCCTAGCATCGGCTGTAGTGGAGCAAGATAGGGAGAAGAATTGCTTAGAAATAAGTCCCATAATAACATCCCATAATAATGTTTTGCGAGCTGGATTTTTCTTTGTGTGCAGGCTGTGATCAGCTGACCTGTGCTGCTACTCCAATATTCACTGCTTTTTGTGGATTTAGGGCTCCAACTGAATTCAACAAGATATACACAGATGTTTTATGAGTGATATGGCTGATTTCAACCCCTGGACAGTATAATGCTGGTATAAATGGAAGAATTAGGTGAGTGAAACTAATCAAAGTCATCACCTTGAATATAATAATCGATAATACATATAACAATAATTGATGTCTGCTACCCTTGATGTAACCCAACACTGACCATAAACAGCCTGCTTCATACCAGTCCGTATACTGAATCACTGTAAACTGCAATCTAACTGCCTGGCATTTTCATGCAACCTTTGAACACAAAATTAGTATACTTCAGTTTGTTTTGCAAGCTATTTCACAAAAACCTAAATCAGCAAAACATCATGTACAGATCCAATATCTAATTTAAAAGGTCTAAAATGAATGAGGACATTACATGTCAGCTTTACATGTCTAGTTTATCAAATATCACATAATAAGCCTCCCTTAGCTTTGAAAATAATCTATCATTTTCCTCTCCTGTCCTGTCGTCCTTACTTTTTCTCCATCTCTGATAGTTTCACATACTGCATTAATGTGTTTTTCTCTCCCTGGGAATGACTGCAGCTGTACCTTTAGCTAGCAGACACATTTTGTGACAAATTGCGCAGCAACAGTTTGTGTGTTTGGGGATATTTTGAACTGCTTGAAAAGTTGCATTTGAAATTACCTGCCACTTAAAAAAAAAAGTTTCACTCCATTTATGCTCCCTTCTTTTCTGTGCTAGATGCTAAAGTACCCCAGCTTTATTTACATCTGCACCATAAACACATCACAGGGATGAGAAGGAAAAAAAAGGGTGAGAGCAGGCTGTGGGATGTCATTATTTTTTTATTACTGTGCAACTATCTCCATGCCGTCACTAGAAGCAGTGCCAAGCTGCAGCACACAAAAACATTAACTCACTGGACAGTAATATGAATTAACCTACCTATCAGATTTAAATGCTCATTCATTTAAGATGCCCGAATGCCATTCTGTCCTGCTTTAACCCCTGTTCATTTACTGGTATATACATAATATTTCCTAATAATCCTGCTTCTCTCTTCCAGAGTAAAATCATTACGGGAAAATCGTTAATACCCAGAACAACCAAATGCTGAGGATCCGTGTTTGGAGCGTGGCCACAAGTGTGTTTGAATGCTCAGAGACCTCACCCTCTACGACTCCCTTTCTGTCAGATGCTTATACTGTATAACTGCAGACAAGTTGTGGTTTCAGAAGATTCACAGCTCATTAAGTGTATTTATTGCTATCCCTGCGGCAAATAGAGTTAGAAAGAAATCTTAGTAGTTTTGAAAAAAATGAAGGCGCTGCACTGTTTCCAGCATCAACAGTCTATTACTCTCAAAAGACAGGATTTATGTGCTTTGTGTTATAGCCTGATTCTGTCAAAAACATGTCACAGCAGTAGATAGTCCACCCAACATTACTTCCCTTAATCTTCATGTTCACATATTTAACAATAGTGAATAACAAGGATTTTTGTTATTGTAACTGCATTATTCAAACAGTGCATGCAGACATTTGAGCAAAATTGTTGCTAACACTTTCCACAAATAGCTTCTGGTTAGCCATTTTCATACATGCACTGCAGCCCTGAGCCTTCCTACATATTAGGTAACACAGGTGTGTGTCAGAATTCAAAAGGCCACAGGTGGTTGGATTGGACATCCAACGATCTTTAACTAACCAGCACTGTAATACAAAGTCGGCATGTGGGCCAATTCTGCCAATGTGAGAACAGAAAAGCACTGGTCCTGCGAATCCGTAGCCAGCAGGTGGTCATCCTGTGTCCTGCCCCCTGCGTGCTCTACCCAGGCAGCATGCTCACCTACAACAACAGTGAGTATTTCAAGAAGTCAGAGCTCCTGCTGTGTGCTACATGAGAGAAAAGACATTTTTGGACAATTTCCAGAGCTAATTCAGGTGTTGTCTGACATGCTGAGATGCACCTCTCTTTGCAGCTTTCTCCACTTTTGACTTTAGATCATGTTTGTGTTGGGCTAGTTGGTGAAAGCCATAGCAAAACCTTTCAGCTTGTGCCTCCTGAGGTAGTCCATTGTGGATGCCGAGATGTGTTTACAGTCATCTTTTTGTAGAGGTCATCCTTTTTACATCTTCAGCTTTGGTACAAAATGAGGTCTACCTCAAGAATCCGCTGGTATTTAATTGAACCCATTCTGTCGCTGCAGGTAAAATATAATCAGAAGCAGCAATGCAACACTTAGATGCTCTTTCTATAGTACTATGCATTACTCACTGTGACTTTGACTGTATAGTCCACTGGGCTTCCAAAATGCATGAGACTTCTTTAGATGTTTATTTGCAAACTTTTGCTGAATTTTGAGGTGAGGACACAGGAAGAATTTTTGGGTTTTTGTTGTTTTTTTTTCTGACGACTCTTTGTGCCGTATTTGTGCAGGTGTTTCTGTACAGTAAAAGAGTCTTCTAAATCTTTTTGAAGGTTTTTGAAATTGTGCTGAACAGCCTTTCTAGCAGACCAAGGAGCAGTTCTCTTCAATTCAGTAGTATTCACAACAATAATTATATGAAGGCACTTTATATCGCAAAATAAAGAATTATTCATAGAAACCCAGCAACAATCCCCAATGTGCAAGAACTAGGACAAGGATAAAACTTTCTTTAACAGAAAGAAACCTTCAACAGCATGAAGCTCAGGGAGGGTGGCACTGGGATGGGGTGAAAGAAAGCAGACCTTCATTGTACTACATTATTGGCATCAAGTGTTTTAACTGTGTGCTTAGCAGCTTAAAAAAGCCCATGTGTCATGGTGCTGGGTTAGGTTGCCCAGCGTGTTGAATTTTTTTGGACTATCAAGCTTTGTTTTTGTAAATATTCCACTGACTATTGATTTGTTTAATGTCATATTTGCTTTGTGTGTTTCTAGTGTGTTAGGTTTTGTTCCTATAGTTCCCTGTTGCTGTAGAGTTTAATTCCTCCGTCAGTGTTTCTTCATCCTGTGTCAAGTCTCCGTTTAGTGTGCTCTTCCTGCTTTATTTTGTGAGTTGTTGTTCCCTTTGCTTTGCCTTTAGTTTTGCTTCCATTGTCGTGTCTCCTGTGATTTAGTTCACCTGTTTCTCATTCGCCCCAGCTGTCTCCACTCCCCCTTAATTGTCCTTCTGTGTGTGTGTATATATATAGTCGCTGTCTCTTCTTTTCCTTTTTTTTTGGAGTGTCTGGTTGCTCTTCCCCGGTGTTCCCACGTCCCAGTGTAGTCTCTGCCCTGCTGCTCCAACTCCACGGTTTTCTGTTTGCTTATGGACTTTGTGTTTTTGCCTTTCCTGGATTTCAACAGCCATTCAACACACAGCTCACTGTTTGTTAACTCTGCCTGCCTAAGAATGTGGACTTGGGTCCTCATCTCCACAACACACCACACACCCTGGCCGCTGATTGTTGGGCCAATATTTGAGAAGTACCGAAAAAGCCTTGAACTTTGTATCGCTTGGCCTTTTATAATAATGACTATGAACAAGCCATGTTACTAGCAAATTAATTATATTCTGAGACCTTGGTAAAGGTAATAAGTGAAATCTTAGCTCTCTCATGTCTTGAGGGGCCCAAACTTTTGTCTGAGATTTGCATAGGCTTCTTTAAAAAGTTGAAAAAAATATTATATTCATTTTGTTATTCATTGTGAATGACATTTTGACCACAGGTGCCCAAACTTTTGCATGACACTTAATATGACTCACTGACTGGAGGGGGGACATTGCTATAAATGATGAGATGCCCCTATCAAAGGGGCTACTCAGTGTACTGCAAAATGTCAAGGGCAAGTATGCCTTACTGTGAAAATGAAATAGCTGTGTGCACACATGCTGAAGTTGACATTTTAGTGGAACGCGGTGACCGGTCAACCCCAAATACAACCTTTTACCAGTGCCAGGGTCCAATCACATTTTGGGTTATTTTTGTCTCTCGCTCCTTTTACCAGAATTCATCATATTTTTGTTCATTTAGATAATTTGCTGATTTTAACCATGAACCAAGAAACCTTTTTGGATGATGACAAACATACATGCATCCTGCAGGTGCAGTTTTCTTCACATTTTCCAGCACCTTGGATGTGGATTTAGAAAATGATAACTTGGATTGCTCTATGCATTGCTGTCTTTCATGGAGTTCTTTCTTTCTGGCTGTGGACAAGGATGATAACTGAATGACACCTGCAGAATAAAACAATAAAATACACATATATTGTATACAGTGTTATGTAGGACAGCATGAAATAGAATTACGTTACCCTGACTGTGACAGGTGATCGTTATTCTGCTGTCTACCTGCTCAACAAAGAGAAATGTTTATGACACTGCAGTGTGTATGTGTGTGTGTGTGTGTGTGTGTGTGTGCATCCAATCAGGCATGCATTCTTGCCTCTGCAATATGAGTGGGAGTCATTTTGAGCCACAGTCTGCATTTTAAAAGAGAAATAATAAAGGCGAGGAGCACGGAAAGGAAAGAACAGAGGGGGGAGAAAATGCAGTAATGGGAAATCTGTCTAATGTGGAGTGTGTGTGTGTGTAAGCAGATTGCTATATTTTATGTAAATCTTAACCTTTTTACCAGTGCTGGCTATCAGGCTTGTTGACAGCATGGTGCGTATCTGTCCTGTTGACAAGATGAGCAGGGAGACACAGAGGGAGAAAGAAAGAGAGAAAAGACCTGTCACCGCTGACTAATTACACTGCACACAAACAGTTGAGTCCTCTGTTTACATTTGGACAGCTAAGGGAGGCCGAGATGAGCATCATTAATCAGATTTTTCTGTTGCAGCCTCCCAACACACATTCAAACACATTCACTCATAAGATTACAAATAGCCATCACTCATCTTTTTGATTTGACATGAAGGACGGTCTTTCTAATTACCAAAGAGTTTGCAGCGATGAATCCCGATAAAGAGCGGGACCAGATGTGGTTAATCAAAACTCTCTGGGGTTTCTGGAAGCCAACACAGGGCTGAAAAGCTGCCGTCCAAGTCAATTGGGACACGGGCCATTTCTCCCAAAATCATTTGCAAACCGTTCCATTAGAAAAATATCATAGGATTTGATACGAAGATAAAATAAACAGATTTTCCCATGGATTCCCATGGGTATTACCGGAGACATGAAGCTGTTGACTGCTTCTTCAAAACTTCAGATCAGCGCTGAAAGATAAGTCATTGAGGCCTGAGGAAATCCTTGTGATTCAGCATTTGTGAAAGGATGATGAGTGCCAAATGTGAACAAAAAGTTAGCTTAGCTTATTTATAATATGAATGTAATGCCTGATAATTAATGCGTTTGTGCAAAACAGGAAAGCGACCTCCATCTGAATTTGAATAATTATATAAATCTGCAGATTTTAATGACTATGCTGATTTTCTTAAAAGTTAAATCATACTGTATTTATCTGTTTGTGACTCATTAAATCTTCATGCCAATAATAACTAATACCATTTTTGCCTCTGAATCTCTTATAGGCATAATCAAGCCAAGATAGGTGATGTGGAAGGGAGAGAAGGAAAGGGAAAGAAGAGAAAATGAAAAACCAAGGGGGTACAGTAAGCAAAGGAGTCCCCTGCCTCATCATTTTAGCCATGGACCACTGGTCTTGGGTGGCTTCAGGTCATCTGGCACTAACACACAGGGCCTCAAGGAGATATACACAAAATACACACTTAGACAAGGGCCACTAGATAAAGGAGAGGAAGAGGAAGTGCTGAAAGGAGGAATTTTGAGAGAGGTGCACTGAGTGCAGTTAGTCTCATGTGCTGCATGGTGGAAGGCAAAGGTTTTGACTAGGGTCATCCACAAAGACAGAGGAAAGATGGAGGAGAAAGACTGTGATAAGATGAGACCTCGGTGAGCATTAAATCGTGCAATTGGAGATTACAAGAGTGTAAAGCTTAAAAATAGCTTGCATTGTATTTTTGTCAGTACACTCATCTGCACATTATCCCATGAAATTATTTCATATGATGCCCAGCAAAGGGTGGTCCTTTAATTAAATTAAAACAATATAGACATTAACGTCATAATGCTTTTGTGATCTACCATATTAGAAAGCAACAAGGGTGCTGGAAGCAGAAACGCCAAAGAGTCGCTTTACCTCCCTGTCCCATGTTCTTTGTAAGCTGCAGATCACTGAATTAAAACAGGAAAAAAAACAGGAAGAATATTATCAATGTTTGCCAATCATGAATATTTGGAACAAAAAATTAGAGAAGCTGAGAGGAAACTAAATGAAGCAGGTGAAAAATGAGCGAAGCTTGACATACAGGCAAGTTGTCTACTTTATAACCTGATTGGCAGAAGCTTCATTGACACACTTTCGAATTTTACAAGCTCACAATGCTTATACATCTGTGTATATGTTGTCAATATGAGTGTGTGTGGGTGCGTGTGTGCACGCGTGCTCATGTGCATTTGTTGACAGGTTACAGGTCTTCTGGGCCACTGAGCTGGACAGACAAGACGCATCACTGTCACCTTACGGCTGGTCTGACAGGCAGTCAGGACAGCCATGACAGGCGTAAGTAACACGTTTTAGCCTGGACGCTAACACACTGTGACATATGCTCTCTAACACACAGGCTACCCACTCACCACTTACAGCTTCTGCACTAATTATAGGCATCGCACAATGTTTTTCAGTGAAATGACAGTGATTTAGAAGAAACTTGTTGGAATGATGCCTCTTGCACATTTGTCAGAGCTGTACAGCCAGTTGTGCTGCAACATATTTCTGTGTTTCCTCTGTAGAGGTCTTGGGCACGATGCCTCGCATGTATTTGTAGCAGCACTTGCAGAGATGACAAATGAGGTATTTGGAGAACAAAGATGTTATAAGTCATCAGTTTCTCTTAATCATGTTGCAGCTCAGGGTGCTGGTGGTGCTGGTGGGACTTTATACGTTTTGTTGTTGGTAAACTCAATCAACAAACATAATGATATCTAATCCGTCGTCATCCAAATGCAGAGGAAACCATGGACAATTCCCTCCCTCATATCGCCTTATACAGTTGTGTGTATCATCAATCCATGATGTTTAAAATGTGATGGGAGTAATTCTGTGTGTTAAAGTTTGGATCACAACCACTTTCCTGCATTGTTCCATGTGCTAGATTTTAACCAGTCCACCCATCAATGAATGTTTGATTGATGTTGTCATGATCCTGGTGCTGTGACCCAGTGTTTTCAGTTTTTGGACTTTCAAATTCAGTCATTTAATGTCTCTCAGTGATTCTTAGTGATTGTGGCATTTTGCAGTTTTGTAACTTTTTTTTATAGTTTCTGGTCTGTTTCCATATTGGTATCCTCAGGCTTCTTGGTTTAGTTATCTGAGTTACATTATGTTGCCAAATGTATTCACTCACCCATCCAAATCATTGAATTCAGGTGTTCCAATCACTTCCATGGCCACAGGTGTATAAAACCAAGCACCTAGGCATGCAGACTTCTTCTACAAACATTTGTGAAAGAATGGGTCGCTCTCAGGAGCTTAGTGAATTCGAGCGTGGTACCGTGATAGGATCCCACCTGTGCAACAAGTCCAGTCATGAAATTTTTTCCCTACTAAATATTCCACGGTCAATTGTTAGTGGTATTATAACAAAGTGGAATCAATTGTGAACAACAACAACTCAGCCATGAAATGGTAGGCCACATAAAATGGCAGAGCAGGGTCAGTGGATGCTGAGGTGCATAGTCCGCAGAGGTCGCTAACTTTCTGCAGAGTCAGTTGCTACAGACCTCCAAACTTCATGTGGCCTTCAGATTAGCTCAAGAACAGTCAGTAGAGAGGTTCATGGAATGGGTTTCTATGGCCGAGCAGCTGCATCCAAGCCTTACATCACCAAGCACAATGCAAAACGTTGGATGCAGTGGTGTAAAACACACTCCCACTGGACTCGAGCAGGGAGACATGTTCTCTAGAGTGACGAATCACGCTTCTCTATCCGGCAATCCAAGGGACAAGTCTAGGTTTGGTGGTTGCCGACGGACTTGTCTAACGTGTACTGGTAGAGGGGGAATATGGTGTGGGGTTGTTTTTCATGAGTTGGGCTTGGCCCCTTAGTTCCAGTGAAAGAAGTTTTTTGTATCTAATTTCTGGTTTCCTTGCGTCATGTCTGCGCCTCTGTCTGTGTGTTGTCATTTCCTGTTTTATTTTGTTAGTCCCTTGTGCATTGTGTTTCATTTTGCTTGGCCTTTATCTCATAAGGTAGATTTGGTTCACCGCTTCTCCCCAGCTATGTCCACTCCCCCCTAATTAACTCGTGTGTGTGTGTGTGTGTGTGTGTGTGTGTGTGTGTGTGTGTGTGTGTGTGTGTGTGTGTGTGTGTGTGTATTTAAGCCTTCAGTTTTCTTCAGTTCTTTGTTTTGTCCTCCCCCATAGTTGTGTGCTTCTTTGCCCTGTGTTTTCCCTCAGGCTCTGAGTTTTGGATTCCTGACTTTTGTCCTGCTTTGTTATATTTTGATAGCTTGGAAGTATCTTCAGCATTAAAGCTACCTTTAAGTTTAAATCCTGGCTCCTGCATCCTGCATCTGGGTCCCCACTCTGCCTGCCACACAGTCAGAATATGACAGATGTATCATGGGAACAAGCAAAAGAGAGAGGGGGAAAAAAAGAAAAAACACTGATATTAAAATGGATAAATTGCTAGTAGCTATAAGTCTGGACTTCCTCATCTCTTCAGGGCCAATATGTGGAGCTCTCCAACAAAACAGCTCCGACAGACAGGGCTGCTTTGCCTTTAAATAACCATCAGTTAGATACACACAGTTCTTAACACAGAATCTGCAGTAGCTATTGCTTTTTTGTTTTTACCCCAGCATATGACTTTTTCCCCACTATTCTGTAAACAACCATTCGAGTCACTGATGCTTAAAGATGTAAGGTGTGTGGGTGCTTGTGTTCTCTCAAATGACAAAAACCATTCAAAGAAAAAGTACTTCATGGTATTCTACAGATGGCATTTGTTGGAATAAATACGTTTTTAAATGAACACACTGTTAGAAATACTTGAGGCGACAGATACGTCCATTTCAATAAAATAACAATGTACCGTTCTCTACTGTTATGTTTCTCCCCCTGTGACTCTAGAATTCGCCCATGTTGCTTGATTTACCAAATAATTGGGGCGTCAATGTATAGCATAAAAAATCTTACTCTGGTAACTCTTGATCTAAGGGAAACCTTACAAGCATGCAAAGCAAAAACACAATATGTGCAATGCAGCATGTACAATACATAAATGTGTAGGATGGCACACATTAGGACACTGCAGGAGTTCATGGGGAGCAATGCATTGTTCAGCTTGAAAATATGGATTTAACACACACACACACACACACACACACACACACACACACACACACACACACACACACACACACACACACGCACACACACTGTCTGTTGCTGCTGTCTGTGTACAGCTGCGTATAAAATCTCTTCATGTACTTAAGTTGAATGCAGACTTTTCAAAGTAATGAGCCATTTGTTTGTGGGGAGATTAAGTGAGCTTGCAGCTGTTACCATCTCACAACTATAATTTTGGTGTTCTTAATTGAAATTTTGCACAGTCTGTTATGTGCC
This sequence comes from Pterophyllum scalare, assembly GCA_024447675.2. Classification (NCBI taxonomy): domain Eukaryota; kingdom Metazoa; phylum Chordata; class Actinopteri; order Cichliformes; family Cichlidae; genus Pterophyllum; species Pterophyllum scalare. The sequence continues at coordinate 102,861 of JAMQGT020012628.1, read as the reverse complement.
AAGACACATGAAACAAATGAAAACCCATATTTGGACAATCTGAAGCCCGTGAGCTTTTCTCAAATTGTATGTTGTAACTGCAAAAACAGCAGTTGCTCTACTGTAACTTTATAAATATTGATTCTTCAAAATGTGGAGCTGTCTTTGGCTGCAGCTTTTTCTATGGATGCACTAGTATTGAGTGTAAAAATCAGTTTTATATTGATGTATCTCTGTAAAGCTAAGAGATACTAACTCATAAACAGTCATGTGAGAAACGACTGGGTGATCCAGTGAACAAAATAAGTACACCCCATGATTCAACAACTTTTAGAACCACCTTTTGCAGCAATAATTTGAAATACTCATTTTCTGTGTGACTTTATCAGTCTCTCACATAACTGTGGAGGAATTTGGCCCGCTCTACTTTACAACATTGCTTCAGTTCATTGAGGTTTGCAGGCATTCATTTATGCACAGCTCTCTTAAGATCCTGCCACAGCATTTCAGTCGGGTTGAAGTCTGAACTTTGACTGGGCCATTGCAGCACCCTGATTCTTTTCTTTTTCAGATTCTGATTTGCTGCTGTGCTTGGGCATCATTGTCCTGTTGCATGACCCAATTTAGGGCCAAGCTTTAGCTGTTGGACAGATGGTCTCACATTTGACTCTAGAATACATGAATGCTTGACAGTTGGTATGGGGTGTGCTGATATGCTGTGTGTGGTTTTCAGAAAACATGGTGCTGTGCATTATGGCCAGACAGCTGCACTTTGGTCTCTGTCTGTCCAAAGGACATTGGTCCAGATGTCTTGTGTTTTGTTTTTTCTCACGTAACCTGTGCTGCCATGTTCTTTATAGAGGGAAAAGGTTTTCTTCTGGCAACCCTTCCAAACAAGCCATACTTGTGGAGTCTTTTTCTGATTGAACATTCATGAACTTTAATATTTAACATGCTAACTGAGGCTTGTAGAATCTGAGACGTAGTTATTTGGGGTTTGTTTTTTTTTTTTTGCAATTTCTCTACGCAGTGCACAGTCTGACCTTGAGGTGAATTTGCTGGGATGTCCACTCCTGGGAAGATTGTGGCTTCCTGATGATCAATTAATCAAGTGCATTTGATTAGCAGCACCTGACTGCTACAGCACTTACGCTGTTAATTCCTATGGAAGCAGTCAATGGTGTTTGTAGTTTTTTACAGCGCTGCATAGAGTGAAAACTTTCTTTTTGACATGACTGTATGTAGCAGTTATTTACCTTAGCTGCTGTTGTGATCTATGAAATCAGACAATATTAGCAGCAGATAAAGTAGCATCTATCAACAAGCACACTATTACTACTATTATTGTGTAAACTATCTTCTGTTTACTATGAGTTATCATATCTTCTGTTTTTATAAGTTTATAAGTTGTTTTATATATTATACTGATGTTTCGTTTTATTTTTAATGGAGACATGTGGTGATATTCCTTAAAGAAGAAATTGCAATCTTACCTACAGGCTGTTAAAAGCCTGCAGAACACACACACACACACATACACACACACACATACATACACGTATAACATGTACCCACACGTATGTCACGTATACCATGTACACATATACGCATTCCACGGTATACTTACTACCATATATGGTGAAGAAAGTGCCAAGAATGCTGTTTATTACATGTTGTAAACTGAGTTTTGTGTAACCCACGTGATTTTACTGTGAAAGTTTGGAATAAAACTGCTGCAAGGAAGCCGACACTAAGGGAGACCACTTCCTCTTTGTTCAGTGAAAGGTCACTTCCTCTTGATTTGGGAGCTGAGCTCAGAGGACGGGGTTTTCCTCCTTGCTGCAAGTGAGAAAGAGTTGTGTGTGTTTGTTCCTTGTTTTCATAAGAATGATTTGAACCAATCAACTACTACACTGTATTAAGACAACTAATAATTAATAAACCACTGGTAATACAGTGCTGTGAAAAAGTCTTGAGCCACCCCTCATTTCTTTATATATTTTTTTCAAGGAGCCATTTTAAAGTGGTTTTAATCAATAGTTCTCTAGGTTTTTGTTCAACATTGACTGCTTTTTCTGTATTGTTCTACAATCTCTGCTTGGGTGTTTGTTTGGTTTTTCTTTTTTGTTTTGTTTGTTTGTTTTATTGTTTCTCCTAAGCTTTGTAGTGATATCACCATTGTTGTTATTGTCCTGTCTCTCTCTGCTCTCTTCTTCCCCCTGACCTCAAACTGGTCACCAGGGAGCTGCCCCTCCCTGAGTCTGGTTCTGTTGCAGGTTTCTTCCTGTTAAAAGGGAGTTTTTCCTTTCCACTGTTGTCGGGTGCTTGCTTATTGGAGGTAATGTGATTGTTGGGGTTTCTTTCTAACATTATAGAGTCTTTACCTCACACTATAAAGCATTTCCCCCAAGGACATGTCAGCAAGTGGACCTGAAAACCAGGAGAAACTTCTAATTTGTGGACAACCTTATCTCACTCCCCTTCATTACTTTTATTCTGGAAAGTGTTCGAACCCAACAGATTATATCCAGATTACAGTTTATCCAAACTTCTGCAGTCTTTTTCTTGTGCTGAGACAAGAGGAAAAACTAACACTCCATTTCAGCTTCACTTTTATGGCTACCAGGGCACTTTAGGAATAATTGTAAAATTTTATTGATCAGCAGTAGCTGCACTTTTGTCCTTAGAGTAGCCTAATAACATCACATGGTTCCACTGCTGCAATAAAACAGTCATTTAAGCTATGTTGAATATAGACAGAGACATTTTGCAGACATGAACAACTGTCCTATTATATCTCCTCACTCACATGGCTTTGTAACCTCTGTCACAATTTGGGTCATCATTCTCACAAATGAATACACCAGCCTGGCTAATGCCCATTATTATCTCCTTTTTCCTCAGTTTCACACTCATAAATGAAAAGCCAATGTCCTGAATACTTTATAAGGCCTGTATTGGGTCATTAAAGTAAGGGTCACCAAAGTTACAACCTCCTATAGCCCATTATCGCCAGAAATGCTGCAATTACATGTCATGTATACTATTAGAATTGGCTGACTTTCCTTCAGAGGGAATGAGTAGACAAACAATGGCAAAGCTGAAGTCTGTCATGTGCTGGCCAGTGACCATCATTAATGAGTCAGTGCGATGAAACATGGCACAATGACTTGCATGCCTCTGAGGCTCTGTAAAGTGGCACCACAGGGACTTCATGTACTGCACAAGGAGCTGTCATTATCTGGGCAATGCACCAGGCTCAGCTGGTTAGGTATCGATGACACTGTCTATGTGTATGCACATGTTTTACCCATCTGTTACCAAAAGTTAATATTCTGGAAAAACAAATCCAACATCCGAAAGGTTTGGAGAGGCATTTTTAACTGTGTTCTTCAAATTCTAGGTCACGCCAAAGGAAAACCAGGTGGAATGACTGAAACAGACACATTGGGGAGTCTAAACCATCAGTGATCTTAAACATCATGGACAATGTGACTGATGATCCGCATTGAAAGCTCTCTACATGGTCAAGCCCAAATGTAATTGCACCATTTTATCATGCTACAGTACCTACTGGCCATTTATAGTAAATAAAAGGTCTTCCATCCACCCACCTACTCATCCAGAGAAACAGGCAGCCATTCACGCTCAATTTACAACTGCCAATTAACTTCACATTCATGTCTTTGGACTGTAGGAGGAAGCCAGATAGCCTGAAGTAAACCCACGCAGGAACAGAGAAAACATGCAAACATGCCCCCTCAATCAAGAGCAATTACTTAAATGCAGCAGCCTGTTCTAAGTGTATGTATTAGACTGAGAGCCTGTGTTAATGTAGGTTTGTTGTATCTATTACATACAGTGCATAAACATGATATCTCATAGTGGGCCATGAACTGTATTTCTACTGTTATTTTAAACACAGTTACTTATCCCATCTTATTGTACCTCACTTTGCTTAAAACACATTCTTTGCATCACTATGCAGTGCAGAAAGAGTTACAATATAAAAGAATAAAACATCCAGCAATGCTCTGCAAACAGCTCCTGCAGTATAATAAACATTATGGGGCTTGTAGCTAAGAAAGTGCCGCAGCAGTAAAAACCAAATCCTTTCACCATCTTCCACATTTTTATTTTGTGCCTTGTTAATATTTGACACGATGCATGTTCACAGTGTCAGAATGTATTACAAAAAACACAACAGAAAAAAAAAAATAAAAAGCTAATTCTTGTCTGTAAAGCATAAAAGTATATACATATTGCATTTTACTGTGTATAGTAACCACAGTAACCACAGTCATTTAACCATCCTTGTTCCTTGTCCTTGTTTACTCATAGCTCTCCCCTCATATTTTCTAGTATGACTATAGCTGACATGAGTGTCCTTTTCTAGTAAGAATGGGACCAATATGAACATTTTAATGCCATGCTCGAGCCCTTGGGACAAAATATGGAAATTTCTTAAAAGTCTCTGGGCTCTCATTAATATCATTATCATCACTGCTACTGTCCCATTTCCAACCAAGTGAATGGTGTGCAAGGGCTTTGCAAAAAGAAAAAAGTGAATAAATAAATAAAATTTAAAAATCTGTTTACTGCTATACAATGAAGTGATCTTCAGTCATGTGTCAGAACTGTCTGGATGTGAGCAACGTCACGAATGACATTAAGTTCTGCATCTGCACACTCGTCTAGTGCTCAAAGTGAGGTTGTGTGTGTGTGTGTGTGTGTGTGTGTGTGTGTGTGTGTGTGTGTGTGTGTGTGTGTGTGTGTGTGTGTGTGTTCTGTTGCATTTGGATGCTGAGTGTATGGGTGTTCCAACCAGCCATCCCCCCCTGGAGGTCACTTTGAAATGGAATAGATTTTTCTAGATCTCAGCCAAGGCTGTAGGGAAGGTCACTTCATTAATCACAGCTAAATGCCACTGTCTGCCCGTCTCCCTTCTTAACCAAGTAACACCCACAGATAACATCATTGATTGATACTAATAATTAATTCTCCTCTCTTACAGAACGACACAGAGTATCATTCAGTGGGGAACCTATAATTACTTCGTAAAGACTCATTAGGTTAATGCCATAGTGTGCTCCGGTGGCATGGGGGGCAAATGGATGTCTTCCTTTAGTAGTGGCCTTTTGTGAAACAAGATGCCCCCCCCCCCCCGCCCACACACACACACACACACACACACACACACACACACACACACATTTTTCCCTCATTTCACTTCCTATGCTGTTCTACATGTTAGCGTTATTTTGCTGATTCAGTGTTGCAAAATGTCACATCAGATTTTGCTTGAGACGATCTTGTCAGATGGGTTGAGGTGCGTGATGAGGGGAAAGCACAGACAAGCAGGCTCAGCATGTGTGTCTGCACAGCTGTATGTGTGTGTGTTCATGTTTGCAATGTATACATGTATTTGTTTGTGGTGTACATGTACATGTTTATGTTTGTGTCAGATTTGGTCTTGTTCACATGTAAGCCACCAGTCATGCCAGTGCATCTGCATCACAAGCAGGAATAGAGGACATGCCAGGTTATTTTATTATCTACCAATCTACGCTGCATGAAAGGAGCTGATGCAGTGGAGGCTTTTACTTTGAAAATAATACCTTGTGACATGCTCACATAAATAAATGTGTCATCTATTACTGTCTCATGCAGTCTCACTGTTCCTGTTGCCTATTATTAAAGTGGAGACATTTTTTTTCAGTCTCTGAAAGCTTTTATGTTTACTGTTCTGAAAAGTAAATGTCTAGAATATCTTTCCTGGGAATAATCTCCTTTGCACAGGAAGTGATACATTCCTGATTTTATTATGAACAGACAAAACAACTCAGTAGTGAAAAACACAGGTGCTGAAAGGCAAATATAGCATCAACAGAACCTCCAGCATCATATGAAATGAAAGGGAAAAAATGGAGCTCTGAAATTATACTGTATAAATCATCCATCCACCCATCCAGAGCCTGTCCCAGCTGCCATAGGACGAGAGGCAGGGTACACCAGCCCGTTGCAGGGCCAACACAGAGAGACAGACACCCATACAGTCTTTATAAAATTAATCACCCACGTATCACTTTGGTTTTATCCTTTTCTCTAAACACACAACCAGTTTAAAACATGCACACATTTAGATCCAAACAAAGCTGCACTGCTCACTGATATGAATAAATGACATAAAAGCAGCATTCATGTGCCACGTTCGGCTCATCCTGCTAGGCATTAGCTCCATCTTGTGGGCGATATTTAAAAATTTGAGTACTGAGCTGCAGATTGGGATTTGACATCTTCTCGTGTTTCCACATTTATTCCTTTTGTTCCAGCAGCCAAATTGAGTTTGGACAAGACTGCAGCAGGATCAGGAGTGGGTGATGCCACTAATCTGTGGCTCCTAATCTGTAGCTGTCAGTATTGTTTAGAAAATGCTCTGTGCTATGCTGCGATCCCATTTTTATTGTGTTGTTTAAGATCCCCATAAATTAAAAAAATTGCAGCTATAAATATTTCATATTTCAGCCTCTGTGTAGATGATAGTAATTTATACTTTTGGTAGCCGTAGTACCACATATATTTTGTTTCTGTACAGTGATGTCAGAAGTTGATGTAATTCACTCACTGGAACTTAATCAAACTCCCGTGTGGCATCTCAGAGACCCTGAAAACATCTCTGAAATTTGACATTTCACTGACATTTACCCAGACTGAATGACAGTGGCCTTCTCTAAGCAGCTGATGGGAACTATTTTTGGAGATGACCCAGAAAGATTGACAAAATGCAAATAAACAGAGAAGAACAAATGGATTTATGATCAATATTGGCAGCAGTAGGCAGACAACAGATGTCTGTCAAATTGGGTTTCTCGGCTAAAGTAATTACAAAGAATAAAGTATGCCAAGTTACTTATAATGTGCCTCTTTGGTAGGGGGAATTTAACTAATCAAATGCACATCTCCAAACTCCACAGAAGGGCAGAGGGACAGTGTGACTGCCAGAATGTATTTAAAGTTACAGTTAGACCATTAAACTAAGTCTGTGCCACATGCTAAATTGTCCTTTGAAGATCATTGGCCCAGCCATTAGTAGATTACTCTTTGAAATTTTGTCCACAGGAGAAAGTCTGCTGTAAAGTACATCCATGAATCTTATATTATGGCAGTGGGATCTGGTGTGTTTTATGTAGTGGAATGACTCTGAAGTTTACTGATTTCAGGATTACTGTGGCTAAAGTGAACTCCACAGATTAATATATAAAGGTCTTAGGTTGGAACCTCCTGCTTTCTTCTGCTCTCCACATTATATAAATATAAATACATTGTATATTGTTCTGTCAGCATTACACCTTTGGTCGACTGGTTACTGTTAGAGATTATTTTTTACTCAATGAATAAAGGACAAATGTTTAAAAGTAAACTCCAGTAAGTTAATTAATAAACAGTGGTTCAACCAAATAATAAATAATTAAATAATACACTAGACAGAGAGCAACAGATAGATAATGCTAGACTAACTTCTCTGTCTCAGTGCATCTTATCCTGGAGGATACGGCCACAGAACGTACAGTTAAAACATCACCAACGTCACCATGTTCTGTTATTAATCTGGACAAGATTGCTAAATGACTAATTAAAACATCAGGAAGAAGATGTGCTTTATGACTCCACTGCTGATGAGAGGAATCTGGGTCATGCAAAACCAGCTTGGACAGGACCGAAGACTATGCCAACTCACAGCGCCCAGAATGTTTACATACAGATAAGAGGCAGTATAAAGATGTTATGGTTAGACAGGAACACAGGCTCAGAGGGCGAGAGTGCACACTCCTACTCTGGATCCCCACATGCACATGTGTCTTTTTCTGATTCTTCAATATATTAAATGTCTTATTTTTATAATTAAAGTGTTTCAGGTGTCTTCCTTCACAAAAGAAAACCTGTCATTACCAATGCTAGTATCAATCAATGTTTTTTAAAACTGTGGTACTCATCATCATCATCATCATCGTCATGTATAGTATTTATCAAAACGAACATTACAAAGTGCTTCCCAGAAATACAGACTAGGAGGAAATTATAAACACAGTTTACAGTGTATCACAAAAGTGAGTTAACCCCTCACATTTCTGCAGATATTTAAGTATATCTTTTCATGGGACAACACTGACAAAATGATACTTTGACACAATGAAAAGTAGTCTGTGTGCAGCTTATATAACAGTGTAAATTTATTATTCCCTCAAAATAACTCAATATACAGCCATTAATGTCTAAACCAGCAGCAACAAAAGTGAGTACACCCCTAAGAGACTACACCCGTAAATGACCAAATTGAGCACTGCTTGTCATTTCCCCACCAAAATGTCACGTGACTCGTTAGCGTTACTAGGTCTCTGGTGTGCATAGGGAACAGGTGTGTTCAGTTTTGTAGTACAGCTGTCACACTCACTCATACTGGTCACTGAAAGTTCCAACATGGCACCTCATGGCAAAGAACTCTCTGAGGATCTTAAAAGACGAATTGTTGCGCTACATGAAGATGGCCAACACCCTGAAACTGAGCTACAGCACAGTGGCCAAGATCATCCAGCATTTTAAAAGAGCAGGGTCCACTCAGAACAGACCTCACGTTGGACGTCCAAAGAAGCTGAGTGCACGTGCTCAGCGTCACATCCAAATGCTGTCTCTGAAAGATAGACGCAGGAGTGCTGTCAGCATTGCTGCAGAGACTGAAGAGGTGGGGGGGTCAGCCTGTCAGTGCTCAGACCATACGCCGCACACTACATCAAATTGGTCTGCATGGCTGTCACCCCAGAAGGAAGCCTCTTCTGAAGTCTGTACACAAGAAAGCCCACAAACAGTTTGCTGAAGACATGTCAACAAAGGACATGGATTACTGGAACCATGTCCTATGGTCTGATGAGACCAAGATTCATTTGTTTGGCTCAGATGGTCTCAAGCATGTGTGATGGCGATCAGGTGAAGAGTACAAAGATAAGTGTGTCATGCCTACAGTCAATCATGGTGGTGGGAATGCCATGGTCTGGGGCTGCATGAGTGCAGCAGGTGTTGTGGAGTTACATTTCATGGAGGGACACATGAACTCCAATATGTACTGTGAAATAATGAAGCAGAGCATGATCCCCTCCCTCCAGAAACTGGGTCGCAGGGCATGATAATGTACCCCAAACATACCTCTAAGACAACCACTGCTTTATTGAAGAGGCTGAGGGTAAAGGTGATGGACTGGCCAAGCATGTCTCCAGACCTAAACCCAATAGAACATCTTTGGGGCATCCTCAAGTGGAAGGTGGAGGAGCGCAAAGTCTTGAATATCCGCCAGCTCCGTGATGTCATCATGGAGGAGTGGAAAAGCATTCCGGTGGCAGCCTGTGAAGCTCTAGTAAACTCCATGCCCAGGAGAGTTAAGGCAGTTCTGGAAAATAATGGTGGCCACACAAAATATTGACACTTCAGGAACTTTCACTAAGGGGTGTATTCACTTTTGTTGCAGCTGGTTTAGACATTAATGGCTGTATATTGAGTTATTTTGAGGGAATAATAAATTTACACTGTTATATAAGCTGCACACAGACTACTTTTCATTGTGTCAAAGTTTCATTTTGTCAGTGTTGTCACATGAAAAGATATACTTAAATATCTGCAGAAATGTGAGGGGTGTACTCACTTTTGTGATACACTGTACATATCTCAAAATAAAAAAAACCTCAAAATCAGAATAAAATACAGTGTGATTCTAGTGTAATGAATAACTTAAAATGAACTCAAAGTTGAAAGAATAAGATGGCATTGAGCTAAGAATGTAAAAAAATAAAATCTATATTAAAAATTTCAAAAAAGCCTTATGATATAAACAAGTCTTTAGCACTGATTTAAAAGAAGAGACCCAAGAGACGAGCTGGATTTCCTCTGGCAGGTTAATCCACAGCCCTAACAGCAAATGTTTGATCACCTTTTGTCTTTAAGCGTAAGGTGGGAACAAATAACAGGTTTTTGCCCAAGGATCTGAGCCCTGCACACCAATTTGTGCAGGAAAAGCAATTCCAGTATATATTTTGGTGCCAGGCCATGAAGGACTTTCAAAGTGATGAGTTTAAAATTTTTAATTATTTCTAAAAGTAATGGGCAGCCAGTATAAAGTCATTAAGACTGGTTTAATATTTTCATTTTTCTTGCATTTTGCACAATCTGAAGTCTATTTAATGCTTTCTGATCGATACCTGTTAATCTAACCAAGAGGAAACAAAAGCATAAATGACGGTCTGAGTGTCATTGAAACACTGATCGTATACTCACAATACTCCTTAGGTCGTCTAAGCAGATCTAGTTGACCTTGCTTATATGTATCTTGAAGGTCAGACTAGAATCAAATAGCACATCCAAGTTTCTGACAACTGATTTCACATAAACAGATAAAGGACCAAGGAAGGGCTTGGTGGATGCAGCTTGTCTGAACCAGTGATGAGAATTTCTGTTTTATCTGAGTTTAATTTCAAAAGATGTGCATGCACCTTTTTCTTAACGTCAATTAGACATTTTGTAAGGTTTGAGGATAAATCAGTGGTTGTGCTGGAAGATAGAGCCATGTGTCATTGGCATAGCAGTGAAACAAAATGTTATTTCTCTGTATAATGTGACCAAGAGGTAGCTGTATATGAAGAAAAAATGATAGGTCCCAGTGTAGGCCCCTGAAGGACTCCACTACTTAGTGCAGAGCAAGAAAAGCTGTGGCCATCAATGGAAACAAAACATTTTGGATTGTTCAGATATGACCTAACTCCCTGCAGAGCATCCCAGATATACAAACCCATGGCTGTACATAAGCATTTAATCCAGTGACCAAATAACTGCTGTGTGTGTGTGTGTGTGTGTGTGTGTGTGTGTGTGTGTGTGTGTGTGTGTGTGTGTGTGTGTGTGAGTACTCATGCATGGGTTAGTCTGTATGTGCGATTACAGACCTATGTGTTTCTGTGTGTCTGACACTGAAACAGATGTCACATTTCTTTGACTTTTACAGCACCGTTGCATCCTGGTATCTTACATCTCCCTTCATAATATCCTCTCCAAGCTTGTGACGTGCACACACACAGACACACACACACACACACACAGTGTATGCACATCATCATTTAGTTTCATAGTTTCAAGTTCAAAGCTTTATTGTCATATGCACAGTGAAGAAACATTGTTTCCCTGTACAATTAAATTTTTACTTTGCTGCCCACACTGGATGTCAAAATACCAAAAATAGATAAAATAGATCAAATTAAGCATGCAACAAAAAGTAAATATAACTCTTGAAGAATAACAAGTTATGTACATTGTACATATATCCTATGTTGCAACAGTACGTGGTAAAAATGGTCTGAACATGTGCAGCTGTATGCAGACAAATAAACAGTGACAGTCAAGTGCAGTAATGTCTGTAAGGGAGTTATCAGCTCAGCTGTTTAGGAGTCTAATGGCCGTGGGAAAGAAAGAGTTCTTTAGTCTGATAGTCCTGCATTTCACACTTCTATACCTCTGGCCTGAAGGTAGAAGTGTAAATAATCCATGTTGGGGGTGGGTGGGGTCTTTGATGATGGAGGCAGCTCTCCTGTGGACTCTGCCATGGTAGATGCTCTGCAGAGAAGGTTGTGCAGTCCCGGTGATTTTTGTGGCAGTCTTTACCACTCTCTGCAGGCGTTTGTGGTCCTTCACAGTAGCACTGCCATACCACACAGTGATGCAGCTGGTCAAGATGGATTCAATGATGCATCTGTAGAAGTCGCTGAGAATTTTGGTTAACGTGCCAAATTTCATCAGACTCCTCAGAAAATACAGCCGCTGCTGAGCCCTCTTCAGCACCTGTGTGGTGTTCAGTGTCCAGGAGAGGTCATCACTGATGTAGACCCACAGGTACTTAAAGCTGCTCACCCTCTCCACCTCAAGGTCTCGGATAAACAGTGGTCGATGAGGTCTCCTCTCCTTCCTCATGTCCACTATCATCTCCTTGGTCTTGTCTGTGTTGAGGGTGAGGTTGTTGTCCACACACCATGTCACCAGACTGTTCACCTCCCTCCTGTAGGCTGCCTCATCTCTGCCTCACAGCGGTGTCATCTGCAAACTTTAGGAGGATGTTGTCAGGGTGTGAGGCAACACAGTCATAGGTGAACAGGGTGTAGAGGATAGGGCTGAGGACATAGCCCTGCGGGGTACCGATGTTAGTGGTGATGCTGCCTGAGGTCCTGTTTCCAATCCTGACAGACTGGGGCCTGCCATTCAGGAAGTTCAAGAGCCAGTCACAAAACGTGGGATGTAGTCCAAGAGATGACAGCTTATGGGTGAGTTTGTGGGGGATGACCGTGTTGAAGGCGGAGCTGTAGTCAATAAAGAGTATTCTGACATAGGAATCCTTATTTCCCAGGTGAGAGAGGGAGACATGAAGGGCGGTGGCGATAGCATCTGAGGTGGACCTGTTGGCTCTGTAGGCATATTGCAGGGGGTCTATAGTGTCCGGTATACTGCTCTGAATGTGGGACAGCACCACTCTCTCAAAGCACTTCACAATGATTGGAGTGAGTGCTATTGGCCTGTAGTCATTCAGGCAAGAGGGAGGGTTCTTCTTAGGGAGGGGGACGATGGTGGTGGTCTTGTAGCATGTGGGAACACTGCTTTGTCATACACATGCAATTTCTCACCCACAGACATTATATGTATGACCCTGAACTGACCCTTGACCTAGCAGTTCCTCAAACCTGAGTCTGGGGTCCACTCTTACTCACTCTAATCAAGTTCACTGTCCTTGCTGAGGCAATGACCTTAACTGTCCAATCACAGTCTTTCCTATCATAAAAAGTTCTTGTGCCCATTTCCTGTAAGTTGGTACAAGTACATGTAAATGCCTGTTTTTATAGCTTATTTTGTATTCCATTATTCTCAAAATGTTAAAACAGAGGTTCTCCCCATGACCCCAGTGCAAGCTCCAACATACCTGATTTCAGTGACCCGCTGGGTATTAAAGGCTGCAGCTGACTGATAACAAGATAATCATTTGAAGTGTTTTGGAGCAGGGAAGCACATATAAACCCAAAACAAGCAGTCCCAAGGACCAGAGTTTAGGAGCACTGCTTCACCATTATTACCATTACTAAGAAAAGTTAAACTACTTTTCTTAATAACTGCATAACATTGGACTGAGTCAACAAACCAAAAAATGCTTTTTACATAAATGATATCAAAATCTGACTTTAAACAGGCAAATATAGTTATTCCCATATTCATGTACATGCACACATTTTTTAATATAGTTATTTAAATTTACTCATGTATACAAAGGACTTTACTCCTTGCAGTTGCTGGCACTGTGTCCCATATGGATTTGTTTCCCGAAAGGATTGCTCCACCCCCTAGGTTAAAGGTCAAACCCTCTTCTAGTACTCATTTTACTGAACAGCGATGTATACTGTGTCATTAAATAGAAAAAAATAATAAATAAAAATTTTAAGGGACAGTGTGAACCAAAAATGTGGTTTGTTGCCTGAGGGCAGCACCGTGCCATGAAATGCTAATGTGTTTGGATGTGCCGCCAGACAGCAAAGTGTTACATCAGTGCAGGACATGAAGGTCTATTTTCATCTTGTTTTGCACCTTTTTCCAAAATGCAAAAATGTTTAAATGTTTTGTTTTCTTCATGAAACCTTGGTTAAAAAAAAAAATCTGGCAAAAGAATCAATAACTTTCCTACTAGCAGTGAATCGACAAAGTCTGAACACAAGCGGTCAACAGATTGTGTTGCTGTGTGTTGCTGTGCTGTGTTAGTTGTGGAATACAAAATTATAAGAGAAGGAAATTATTTTGCCTTTGATCACAACAATCGCAAGTTAAAAATGTAGAAATGTTGCTTACAATGTCACTTGCATGTATTTAATTACCTAAAGGGTTTTGTTGGATTGCATCACATGGTATAATATGGTTCCAGGAGGACATCAAAATACCAAGGACATCAGTCACGCAAAAGGATGAAGAAAGAAGTGGTGAGGCTGAGCCACCTGGAGAGCAAAAAGCCTGACAGCCAGTTAACGGAGAAGTCCCAGGACAACTGATGGTTGGATAAAGGAGAGCCTGAGTGAATCAAGGAGAACACCAAGCAGAGATGTTGAACAATGACATACAGGCAGGGAGAGTGAGAGAGAGAAGTGGATGCTCATGTACTCATGGCTCAGATAAAGGCTTTCTTTTTAGTGTACAGTGTGCTCAGAGGGTTGGTAAGCACTGATTTTAAGTCTAAGTAGCTTAACCTATTATTAATATGGTAGCCTGAAATAAAGCACAGGCAAAGGAACTATATATTCTGTACATTTTAATTGATGAGCTAATTACTAAAACTAATAGTTACCATTAAAATGTGTCTGAGATTTTGGAGGTTCCTGGTTTATTGACTTTCAGCTGCATCCAGGAATACCAGTGAGTATGGGTCATGGACATCTGTACCTCACTAAAGGACAGAGAATTACAACAGAGTAGGTAAGAAAAATAACTTTTTATTGATTAAATAAGTGAAAATGTGATGTTAAATGGATAAATATGTGTAAGCTGGCATACATTACTTTCACCATGGGCTGGACATAAGCTGGACTTACATGTGAGGCACTGGAATAAAAGTTTGCATCAACTGTGAGACATCTTCAGTCTTAACTAAAAGGTGAGTGATTTCTTAATTGCTTCCAGGTGCACAGGTGGACAAGCGCACCTGGAAGCACATTATTGAAACTCACAAGAAGAATTAGTCACACCCACATGCACACAATGATAGAGGAGAGAAAGATACAGTAGAAGGTGAGTTGGCTCAGGTGGACCAGAGGACTGTGACACCTTTGTCTTTATGCTCCTGTATTATAATCATAGTAATGTTATGCTTGGTAATAACTAGGATTCAGATTTAGGTGCTAGCTAGCTCCCAATGCAAGATGCAGTCATACCGTACTACTCCTACACATTTCTATCTGTCAGTTAATGTCAACCCATTCAACACTTATACCTATTTAATGGACATAACATCATATGATCTCATCCCCTAATACTGCCTGGGATTCTGAAAAGGGTCAAAACTGAAATGTGCTGCCTGCATACTGAGAAGGAAGGATCAATGATCTAGAGCAGGGTATTCAACTCCAGGCCTCGAGGGCCGGTGTCCTGCAGGTTTTAGATGCGTCTCTGCTTCAACACACCTGAGTCAAATATAGAAGCCATTAGCAGGACTCTGGAGAACTTGACTGCATACTGAGGAGGTAATTCAGCCATTTGATTCAGGTGCTTTGGATCAGGGACACATCTAAAACCTGCAGGACACCAGTCCTCGAGGCCTAGAGTTGAATACCCCTGATCTAGAGCCTCCTTGAGACTCACATATATGGTTTTGTATGAAATGTCTCATCAGTTAGTGCAGGGGTGTCAAATATATGGCCAGTGGGCCAGATCTGGTCCACCCTGACAGTTCAGTGCAGCCCAGTGGATCACTTTGCAGTGTGTAAAAACTGCAGACAAGGAGTGGCATTACAATTTGTGAAGAATTGTGTAATGAAAATGGTTGTCTGAACTTTTAATCTCATCTGAGACAGAGGTCTGAATCATCATTAATATTAGTGCTTTCTTATTACAAAGACATTATGGCCTGGTATAACATACCACAGTAAGCCAAGGACTCATGCTAACACATTTGCTTGATTTACAACAGTACAGCTTGTTTGTAATGACAGAGTAAATGCAGAGCACACACATTGTTTACATCTGACTTATTATTCTTCAGAAAAATTCCTGTCAGTAGGACTTGTTATCACCTTGGTGGCCCTTATACTTTTCATATAGCACCACAAACAGGTCCAGCTTTAAACCTTGTTAATGTTAGTCTGCTTTGTTCATCAGGTGACTAAACAGAGGCTGATACAGATTAGATGTTTGTTTTCAAAATTAAAAAAAAAGAAAAAAGAGAGGCTGCAGAGTAGGTTTTAAAAGCAAGAAAGTTCAACAGCTGGCCAAGTGAGAGGCTGAGTCATGAGTATTGATCCATGACCCTTATAGCTCTCACAGATGCATTATGATCAGTTTGTGCTCTGCAGCAGAAATGCTTAAAAACAGTCACATCATCCCTTTTGACTTCCCAAAACAGAAGGGCTGTGTGTGTATGTGTGTGTGTGTGTGTGTGTGTGTATATATATATATATATATATATATATATATATATATATATATATAATAATATAGAAGAACTGCATACATAACTTTTGCCTACATCCTGCCATTGTACCATTGTACTTTTAATAACACTATCACAGATTACTTGGAACAGATGCAAAACTACCATATGGCATACAGAAGTTCAGTAAAAGTGCTTTTTTAAATAAACCAATCAAACACTGAATCATCTGTGTACTTTCTCCTGACTTAAAAACAAACAAAAAAAAAGGATAAGTCATAATTCTGAAAACTAACACATTCCATTGTCACTGTAATACATGAATCCCACTCAGAACGGTAAAAAAATGTTTTATCAAGTCATAACTCTAAGAACAATGCACATATTATGACAATAATACGCTATGGATCTTTACAAACCTACATTTTGTATACAGAGTCAGAATCTCCAGGCTTCATGCTTTTTTGTCGGTTCCTGTAAGTGTGAATCGGTCCTGCTGTAGGCTGAAATGATTCAAAAACTTCTGGCAACCTACAGTAATTATTCATGACAAATGACACCTACTGTGTGTGGGTGGGCGCACGTCGAGTCATATTGACATGTTTCAGCAAGCAAGTCGTCATTTTTTAAAAATTTTTTATACTGGAGATTTCATGGTTTTAGCGGGTCGTTTAGTCATTTTTTCACACGATGGATGGAGGGTGTTTTTTTTTAAAAAAGCAAAGTCTACATTAGGTTAAGCTTGTTTATACGAAGTGTCAGTTTGTAGACAGGCGCTGCGTAAAGCCCACCAGAGGGCTGCACCGGAACTCGAGTGATGTTGTTTTCAAAGTAAAGTTTCATTGCAATAATAATTTTTTTAAAAAAACTATTAACTTCTAATACAATTCTGATTGTATTATTGATTTTATATGGTATTTTTGTTTAAAAAAAGAAAAGAAAAAAGAAAATTAGATCCTTAAAAAAAGCCCATTTCATTTTTCTAAGTAGCTGAATAAGCAGCAAAACGAATTTGTATTATGTGGACTGTCTTGAGCACATAGACATATATACGTATATATGTCTATGGTCTCGAGTCCTTCGCATAAGCATGTTAGATAGCTGTTTTCTCGCCCACTACACCCACGCAGTGACGGTTAGATATTATTTTGAATGCTGTAAACGGAAGTGAGATGTAAGGTATAGTATCTGGTTCTTGGACGGTGGGTGTTTTGCATTGCCTTCTGAGCAAGCGAGGGGCTCACGGGAGGAGGGAGGAGAAGTTTGTTTTTGTAGCTTCGCCTTCTCCTCTTCATCATGGAGACTCGGGCACATTTCAAGCGTGAGGAAATCAACAGCACGGTGTGGGAAGTCCCGGAGAAATACACGCACCTCAAACAGATAGGGACCGGGGCGTACGGCTCGGTGTGGTGAGTGTGTTATCGTTTAATGTGCGCTGCAAGAAGTGTGTCGCATTTGGGGACTCATTAACGTTAGCTACACTGGCCACATACCGTGTGTAAGTGAGCCTACGTTATATCCAACATACTGTCAATAGTGGCGACACAGCTAGGCAACTCATGTAGTAGGCACCTGGTATCATATCTTCAGCCCTGTGTGTTCCTCTGCAGTAAGAGATGTAGCTGTGTTTGAATGTCAGTGTTAAAGATGGCCACTTTGCATTTTCATGGCATCAAGCAGTTACATACAAGATACAGTAAAAGATTAGAATGACTGCGTGCATAAAAATATGCACCATTTTGTATGTTATTGTTTATTCTATGTATCAGTGCATGTTTACTTGCTTTTTTAGGGTTGCATAAAAATGGGGGATCAGGTGTCAAGCCATGAGGGAAACTGAATCCAGCCGATATCATTACTGATTTACAGCCTCCATGGGATCATAGGATCAGTGTTTGGGGCTTCTTAATCATTTTTGTTTCCTGTTTTGTTGGGTTGTACATTTATAATGCTTTGTATTTGTCAGGAATAGGTAAATGACTACTTTGATTAAATGTTACCTAAAAAGAGCCATTTGGAAAAAAGCTATTCAGAGAGCTCTAAAGTTGGCCACTTTAATGTTATTATATTAATAAGTCAGGAAGGACAAATGCTGGAACAGTCACACCTGTCAAACGTACAAGGCCGTTGCTAAGTTTCACATTACTTGCACATAAATGCTCATGAATATAACCACAGTTAAATATTTTATTAGAAAAAATGCAGTATTTTTTTCATTGTATGTGTTAGTACGCACTTTGCCCTTAAATTATTGTTAAAGTCAGTGATTCTGTACGCTGCTAAATGCATTTTATTAATGAACAGCACTACATTTTGTTTTCGGAATTATTTTGACTATTAGAAACGTTTCTTGCCTAAAAAAAATGTGTGTAATGTAAACTCTTTTTCATGTCACTCTTTTTCATGATATTGGCATAGCACAGATGCGGAAAGATATGTTTCAGTCATTTGTTTATAACTGGTTTTGATGCTTAACCACACCATGTTGTCAGAGCTGCAGATGTTGCTGACTGGGCTTTAAGCATTACAGTGTGGGAGTTCTGATCTGTTAAAAGCTTGGAATGACCTTTAAAAGAAGCAGCACCTGATGAACACCATTACCATTATCTGTACCTACCTGTAATTGCAGGCGGCAAAGGAAATAAACAGAAATACAACCTGCAGTTTCATGTATGAATTGTAGATATTTGCTCGGAATTAATTAGCTGCTGCATGTAAAACTGTAATATCCTACATTACTGGATCAGTGTTGTCCACACCACACAGTGAAGTGTGTAATGTGTGTTGGTGGATGCGGCTCCAAATAGCCTAACAAGCCTGTCCTCCTACGATCTGGTGCCCTGCAGATCCTCGCAAACATGCACATCAAGAGCTGCCAAACATTTACATATTGATGCTCAGTAAGCCACAGACCACCGCACACTTAGAGAATGAGTCCCACATTCAGTACCTCTATCTCAGATCATCTTTGCTGTATCATGCAAAGCTTCTGAGAAAGAAAACTCAAAATAGACTATTCAGTCATTTTCAAAAGAGTGAACATTATAGTGAGACTAAAAGGCCCAACCAATAGCACAGAGCTGATGACTTATTGCATTATCATTCCCCACAGCTCAACAATAAATGAGAAGACTAAAGAGAAAGTGGCCATTAAAAAGCTCCACAGACCCTTCCAGTCAGAGATCTTTGCTAAGAGGGCCTACCGAGAGCTCCGACTGCTCAAACACATGAAACATGAAAACGTGAGTAGACTGTACCTTATGCATCTTCTGTCTCTTTCAGGAGGTTGCGTTTTGGGCATGAAAACAGTGTTGTGCATTCTCGATACAATAATATGCTGTAAATGGTCCTTTGCTTCTGTGTCTCTGTCACCTGCTTCTTTCATTCCAACTAGGTGATAGGACTACTCGATGTGTTTACACCTGCCCAAAGCCTGGATGACTTCCAGGACTTGTGAGTATTCTTTACCCCATTAGGAAACCATGCTGGTACAGGCAGAACACTTTAAATGATCTGCAGGTTTAAATGGGCTGGTACCTATGTAGCACTTTTTTACTACAAGCCTCAATCACACACACACATGCGCCTTGTCTAGCATTTGCACACGCTCACACTCTGATTGATGCAGCAGAGGCAACTTGGGGTTCAGTATCTCGCCCAAGGATGCTTTTATATGCAGACTGGAAAAGTTGGGGATGGAACCACCAACCTTCTGATTGGTAGACAACCTGCTCTACTTCCTGCCACGTGGTACAGATACTGAAAGAGATCCGTTTTATCTTTATGAGCACTCACCTGTAAAACTCTTGGAGGACTGCAGCAGTGCTTTCTGTTTTAGGTACTAGAGGGATAAGGGAAAATGTTGTAGTCTCATATTTTTGACAGTACCATATAAGGTTACTCTGTTTGACATGCTGCAACATGTCCTTATAATGTTCAAGAAAAATATGAAAATGTTTGGCTTTTTTTTTTTTTTCCCACTTTCCAGGAAAAGTATGGGCATGCCTGTGAAATAGCCTTTCCCACGCTGAAAGAACACTTTTTATGTACCTTAAAGAAGACATATTCTCCTTTTCCTGTCATGTGGGGGACAGTGCCCACACAGTGGGGGGATAATTATTTGATCCCCTGCTAAATTTGTAAGTTTGCCCACTTACAAAGAATTGAACAGTCTCTAATTGTTGTTGTAGTTTCATTTTAGTGGCGAGAGACAAAATATCAAAGAGGAATCCAGAAAAAACACATTACATAAAGGTTATAAATTGTTTTGCACGTCATTGAGTGAAATAAGAATTTGATGCCCAAGCAAAATATGAGTTAGTACTTGGTGGAGAAACTCTTGCTGACAAGCACAGCTGAAGACGTTTCTCGTCGTTTCTCTTCCTGCTGATGGTCTTGTAGCCCATTTCAGCCTTGTGCACATCTACAGTCTTGTCCCTGACCTCCTTTGACAGCTCTTTGGTCTTTCCCATGGTGGTGGAGAGGTTGGAATGGAAGAAACTGATTCTGGGGACATTTGTGCTTTATACACATAACGAGTTGAGATCAGGATTTTCTGTGATTGATTAATTGATTGATAGTAATCTGTGTGCCACGTGGGCAGAATACTTACTTCACTCAATGACATGCAAATCCATTAATAACTTTTATGTAATGTGTGTTTTCTGGATTTTTTGGTTGATATTCTGTCTCTCTCCATTAAAATGAAACTACCATAAAAATTAGAGACTATTCAATTCTTTGTAAGTGAGCAAACTTACAAATTCAGCCGGGTGATCAAATAATTATTTCCCCCACTGTATGTACTAGGGATGCGCCGATCCGATATTCAGTATCGGTATCGGTCCGATCCTGGCCTAAATTACTGGATCGGATATCGAAAAGAAATAAAACAATACAATCCGATCCGACCCACAGTAGCTACGTTACAGTTCGTCGTCGTCTTCTTCTTCTTGTGGGTTTGCTGGTTGACCAAACCAGCTTAGAGCTGCATTACCGCCACCTACCGCAATGGAGTGGGGATCAGGAAATAACCCCCACAGTTCTCCGTCGCTGCCGACGGATTCCCTTTGGCACTGAGTGGATGATCGCTGGCATGTTTCCCACGCCTCCACCGCTCTCTGCGTGTTTGTGTGTTGTGCTCGCTGTGCTGAGAATTTCAGCTGTTATTTTTTTCTCTACTTCAGCTCCCAGACATACTGCTAGCGAGCGCCACGTCCGGTACCGGAAGGCCCCTTCCCCGTCAAAATATTTTTTATACTTAATCCCTGATTAGTGACTAAATATAGACCTGCAGTAGAAACGTATTTAGGAGAATGCTTGTGAATATAAAGCATTAAAAGATTACGCTCGCGCAGCCCCCAGTTTTTCAACATAAACACTGATAACACAACAGCAGCAGTCAGCTGATTTACCTGCAGTCAGTCTGCACAAGCGCAAAGAGGCGGAGCCGGTGAGCTTAGGTGGAGCGGAAGAAAGCTTTTCTCCCTGTAAGCACCATTAAACCTTTACTGGGAAACAGCTGGAGGTCCTTCATCAACCACCTGATCAGTAAGTGAAGAAAAGAGAACTTTGTAGCTGCTCCATCCACCCTGTTTGTTTCACACAGGGAAAAACTGCAGTACGGAAGTTAAAATATGCAGAGGAACTGTTAATGTGAAAAAAGTATTTCTTATCCAGTTACTCAGGTAACTGATGGAATAACTGATAGAATACTCAGTTACTAAATTAAGCGATAGTTGCAGCCCTACTGAAATTTGCAACATCCCGTAAGCCAATGCATCACCTTCTGACAGGAGCAACAGCATTCAGGTGATAAGTGATTGTTGTAAGTAAGTTTATTTATAAAGTTTATTTATTTAGTGCTTTTCACAGACAAAAAGTCACAAAGCACTGTACAATAATTAAAACACAATATCAAAAAACCCAGATAAAACACCATGTTACAAACATATTAACGTTACCATATTAAAAGAAAAAGAATAAAAATAAAGTCAACAGAAAGCCTGGTTAAACAGAAAAGCTTTCAACTGTTTTTTTAAGACGCCACAGAGTCAGCTAAATGGAGCTGGAGTGGTAAACCAGTTCCAGAGCTGTGGCACCACTGCCTGAAAAGCTCTGCCCCTCCCTGGTTCTTAGTCTTGTACGTGGGACAACTAAAAGATTTTGATTTTGTTGTGTGAGAGACTGTTGACTTATGTAAAATGTATCCCAGCATTTTAAAAAACAATTGTTTTTTTATTTAAAATATCATCTTTGTATCGGTATCGGCCGATATCAAAGTGTAAAATATCGGTATCAGCCCTAAAAAAGTGGTATTGTGCCATCCCTAGTATGTACTGCTACAATGATGGATACGTAAATTGCCCATAATGGGGTCGGCACATATCCAAGTAATCCCCATGAGCTCAGACTTCACGCTGCTATAAACATAAGGTAGTTTTATTAATTTGGTCATCTCAGGCACACAGACCTGATTGCGACCACAGAAGCCCCAACCACCCGCCGTTCAGTCTTTGTGTTTGCGAGGAGCAGCCTGTCATGCACAGCTACTCTAGCGTAGTCTAAGAATAAAAGTATATATTTGGAAATAAGCATAATAGGTTTACATACTGGAATTAATGGGGCTAAAAGCCCACACACCATGCAGTCAGCAGCCCACACAGGGTTGTGCACATATGGATGAATCACTTTGTGTTAAAAGACTGGTGTAAAATACTTCACAATGAACAGAGTTCCAGTGAGTATTATTTAAAAAAAAAAAAAAAAGTCAGCAAATGTTCTGTACATTTTGTAGCATGCATTTTTTTTTTTAATTAGGGGTTAATTAGGGGTAATTTTTCTTTAAAGAAGTTTAATGTAATGCAGCACGAGGAGATACTTTGCTTCAGATGCATTCACAATTCTGGGTTGTTGGTTTAGGTGGCAGAGACAGGATTCACCCACTCGCTCACTGTGAATTCACACTAATTACCTGTGCTAAACTCACATGAATGCAATCTGACATTTTGGGCACTTTTTACTAAGCACTGGGCAGTTTAATGTCTGATTAGACTGCCATGGATATTTCTCACAAGCACTTCTGTTAGGTGACATTTAGGCTGCTGCTGCATCACATGAGGGAAATTTTTAAAAACTGGAACAATATTTTAGTTATGTAAATGTACACATGCCCGCCGAGCTCTTTGGTGAATGGAAGAAAAGACAGACCAGAGCGCTGACATGGTGTGAAAGTTAAGAGTAGAATGACTTGCTGAGGCAGTGCCTTGTAACATGTTTGGACTGTTAGGCTGAGGTAATCATAGTCCTTTTTACCTCAGTAATGTCTCAATGCATCTCTTCCTTACATCTCTCTTCTTCTTCTTCTTCTTTTTTCAGCTACCTGGTAATGCCTTACATGTTTACTGACCTGTCGAAGGTGCGGGGCCATCTAGCAGAAGACAAAGTTCAGTTTCTTGTCTACCAGATGCTTTGTGGACTCAGGGTGAGCCAAAGATGAGCTTAACCAAGCCTCCAATGTTATCATTAAGCAACAGATGTTAGAACTGGTGAAGTATATTTATAACAAGTTAAAACTTCACTGAATACATTCCAGTTTAACTGTGTAACGCATGTCAGAATAATACTGATCTATAATTCCACAATTTGTTGGATAAAGACACATTTTTGTAGTTTTGCCTGTGTATCTCACCACAGTGTTGGTGTACAGCTGTCTTTAGCTGTTGCTTGTTTGTGGGTGTTTTTTGCAATCGGTTTTGTATTTAATAACTCAAACGCCTGCTCTGTTGGGTTGATATCAGGTGAGTGACTTGGTCATTGAAGAATATCCCATTTGTTTGCCTTGAGAAACACCATTGGCACTGTGATGTGATGTCTGATCAATTTTGCAGCATCTGATTGAATCTGAGCAGATTCAAGCCCTCTACACTTCTATCAGCAGTCACATTATTAATAAACACTAATGGCCCCGTTTCAGTAGCAGCTAAGCTAAGTTAAAGAAATTTAAGAAGAATAAGACAGATTGTGCAAGTGACAAAAATATGTACACTATAAATCTAAGAATTTTCCTGAAGCGTTCTTTCTGGCAGTGGGGTTGGATAAGTTTGAAGGAGAATGAGCTCTGCTGCCTCTGTAGTGTGGAATGAAGCGAATGAGATGGATCGTCCGTGATGGAGAGCAGTTTGTTCAGTGACCTCCTGTCCCTCTCACATTCAAATACACGCACTTGCCACAGCATTGCTTCCGCTGTGTTTGACAAATGATGCGGTATGCTTCAGCATATTTGCTTTTTCTTTCCTTCTATAATTCTCAGCTTTTCATCATTATGGTACAAGTTAAACTTTGCTTCATCTGTCCAAACGAATGTTTGTCCAGAACTGCGCCAGCTCTGGCAAAGTCTAATCTGGCCTTCTTGTTCCCGAGTGTAACCAGTGGTTTGCAATTTGTTGTAAACTCTCTGTATTTGATGAAGGCATCTCTTGATCGCAGACTTCTGACAATGCCACACCTGCTTCCTCAAGAATGTTCTTGACTTGTTTTGATGTAGTGAAGTTGTTTTTCTTAATCATGGAAGCACTTCTGTCATCATCCACTTTCTCCTGTGGCCTTTTTGTGTTGCTGAGCTTGTCAGTGCATTCCTTCTTTTTAAGAATGAACCAGATTGTTGTTATGGCCACTCTTAAAGCCTAATGACGGCCTCTGTCATTTGGACTGACATCTCTTTGGGGCTCATATTTAAATTTACAGTGAAAAGCTATAAAATACAGATTCAGTAACTCAGTTAAGCAGGCCTCACCTGGTATGAAACTGCTTGTCAGTCAATTGTCCAGTTACTTTTGAGCCTCTGAAAATAGAGGATTATTCATAAAAATGGCTGTAATTCCTAAACAGTTACAGTTACTTTTGTCAACCCCCTTTAAATAAAGCTGAAGGTCTGCACTTCAGCCACATCTTGATTGTTTGATTTTAAAAATCCACTCTGGTGATCTACAGAGGCAGAACTACAAAATATTTTGTCTTTGCCCATTAAATTATTTACCTATGTTACAAAAATATCATGCACATATACTTACAGAGACTCAACCTTAGTTGCTTTAAATGAGTCAGTGAAACACACAACGAAATTACTGACTAGCCTAGAGTTATTAATTTAAAGTTATTTGCTGTGTGCTATGGGCCAAGGAGTTATTCCTAAAACTCCTTTTGAAACACTGCTTTGAATTTAGTTGTCTGATTCACCTTGTCAGGCAAGCTCTTATTCTAACCAGGCCTGCTATAAAACTACAATGTAAACTAAGGTATTACTGCTCTGTTTATTCCTTTGCAGTACATTCATAAGGCTGGAATCATCCACAGGGTAAGTACAACTCATTTTGCTGCTGTAGAATGTGTACAGATCTTGGGAGCAGTTTGTGGAACATTATAAATTGGCCTTTACAGGGTATTGTGAATAATACTAATAATGATAACTTTGTTTAGCACTTTTAAAAATCTGTAACAAACTGCTTCACCAGAGCAACATCATAAAATAAAACAGGCACTGGACAAAAAAACAAACATTACAATCAATCAATTATTGGAAATAAAATCCATTAAAAATAAAAATAATTCAACTAAAATCGGGGGACCACCTCCTCTTAAAAGTATGTCTTAGAACGTAACTTCCTGTGGTGATTTCCTCAATCTGTTAAGAAAATGTAATCTGTCCAGGAAATTGTGCTGCACATTGTTGTGACTCAGATTGAGGATGTGGTATTTGTGACGTTCTTTGGGAAAAAAAATTTCCTGTTTTGTTCACAATTTATCATTGTTAAACAGTTACCTGCCCAAACAGGTAGGATGAATCAACTCCTCTGATGTGTGACTGCATGTCTGGAGATGTTAGGCCACACCTTTTGAGCTCCAGTTCCAAGATATCTAAGACCTGTGGGTAAATCTGTGGAGAAGGGAAAGCCTTATTCCATTAATGGGAAGGGGTCGCCACGGCAGGTAGCTCCACATGTTTGATGTGGCAGATTTTTTGCCAGATGCACATCCTGACACAACCCCTAAGGGCTCTATGTTTCCTCTTGGGATCAAACCAGGGATCTTTCGCTTGTTAGACAAATGTGTAAATCACTACGCTGTGGAGCGTTACCCTGCTGTTACTCCTGTAATTCTTAAAGCAGATAAATTGTTATTAACACCCACTGACAGTGATGCACTTATCACACCTTATGTTGCAGTATTGACTGCAGATTGGTGCCAGTGTGTCTTATGGGCAGCTTGTAGTTGAGTCACACTATTAAAGTCCTGGTTATAATACCCACAGCATTCATGTATTTCAGTTCAGCTGAGCCATGTTAGGCCAGAGGACGTAGGAACACTAAAGCTCTTACTGGCTCTCATAAGCGCCTGTGGTACAATCACTATAATTTCTTGTTAATTACTATGTGCTCTAAGTAACCATCACTTGACTCATTTTCCCTAACAGGATCTTAAGCCTGGAAACTTGGCTGTTAATCAAGACTGTGAACTAAAGGTATATATTTCTAAGGAGTACACACAAGAAACACTTAGATGAAAGGGTGGCTGCAGTTGCAAAAGTTTTATATATATATATATATATATATATATATATATATATATATATATATATATATATATATATAAAGTGTGTGTATTTAGAGTAACACTAAGTAGATGTTGCAGACTGTGATCAGTTTCCTTGCTGCTGATACAGATCCTGGACTTCGGGCTGGCTCGCAGTACTGATGCTGAAATGACAGGCTACGTGGTGACCCGTTGGTACCGGGCGCCTGAGGTCATTCTGAACTGGATGCACTACACTCAGACTGGCAAGACAATTGTAGCTGTTACATATTCTTTCCCACCGTTCTCTCTGTCGTCCAAGTACTGGGTTGGCCAGTTGGTGCTGTGACTGTTTGTTGTTTGTCATGTGAAACGTCTCAGCACTCCAGCTTTCAGTGTTGCTTGTATAGTACTTCATGGGTCAGCAACTTTTGTAATCCTGTTGCTAATTCCTGACAAGTATTTGAAATTGCATGGATTTCATCCTAAAAAAATGTAACCCCCCCCCCCTTAATCTGTTGACACAGATGGGTCTGACAGCAGCCTAATAGTGCTGAGATTCAATGATAGAACTGTCACTGCAAATGCAGGATTTATGTTCCTTTAGGAGATAGTGGTTTTTCATTTTGTAAATAGCATCCACAGAGTGGCTGAGAAAGCTGCTCTGACAGGTTTACACCCTGCATAGGAGAGTATTACTCACTGAATATTCCCCCATTTTAAAGCACTCAACACAACAGATTCAGCTCTCTGCTGTCAATAGGAACTGTGCTCTGGTACATAAATGCCACCTTCCTCATTTCTTCTGCACTATGCGAAACGTATGACCCTCTTAGTGATATGTATTCTGGATGATTTCTCACTGATGTCGCTTTCCTTTGGTGTTTCTTCTAGTGGACATCTGGTCTGTGGGTTGCATAATGGCAGAAATGATCAATGGAAAGACCCTCTTCAAAGGGAAAGATTGTATCCTTTCTTCAGCCTGGTCCATTTGCTCAACTTTATAAGCCTGTGTAATAAACAATAAGTTAAATAATTTAAGTTGGTATGCAAAGCACACTGTATGATGCCCTGTAAAGTTTTAATATCACTTTATTAAGCCATTGTAATAATAAAGGAGACTGAAAGGTGCTTAATTAAACAGAAACAGCTTCATCTTGATGACAAGTGCTGTAAATCAGACACAAAGTGGAGCACAAGAGGCAATTGCAGTATATTACATGAGGCAAAAGCAGCACATTTCCTGAGGTACCATCCAACACATTTTTTTTTGTCTGCCTTGTTATATATGCTCTCACATGTGTTATATTTCTCTTTTATGTTCTTATTTTGCTTCTGATGCAGTTAACTAATTCACAGGTCTGCTAGGAAATAGTCTTTATTTCACAAGTGGTTTTTGTTTTCCTTTATTATTCAGTTTTGCATGCCTGCTGTGAACCCCTAGTTTCCACTTACTGAACCACCAGTACAAGTGTAAAAATCCTTGACTCTCACCTATTTGCTATAAGACATGGACCAACTGACTCAGATCATGAAAGTAACCGGTGTGCCTGGGCCAGAGTTCATCCAAAAGCTGGACACTCCAGAGGTGGGAAGAATTATAGTATGTGTATGACATAAATATACAGGTCCGCCAGGGAAGTACAGTTTTACAAAAATCTGTCACCAGTGTTTTACAGATGTTCACTACCTTGAAAGTTAAGCAGTTTTAAGTGATTTCCCTCAGAGTGAGCATCAAAAATGCATCATATCTCAGAAAACACTTGAGCTCATGCATTAAATTCTTCTCTCAACCCCATGAAATTAGAAGTCCCACCACTACCTATCACTGCCTTTTTAGGTAGAAATATACAGCACACTACAACCTACAGCAGCATACTGGAAATTTAGCTTTTCATTTGTGTCCTTTTTTCTTTATCAGATATAAACTATAGAATTTGTCCTGAGGGTGGCACTAGAGGAAAAGTCAGTGCATTAACAAAAGCCTGTAGCAGAATGCTTTAATAGGAAGTTCTGTTTTCCAGCTGCAAATGATTTAATTCAATTCAATTTTATTTATATAGCGCCAAATCACAACAAACAGTCACCTCAAGGTGCTTTGTATTGTGGTTAAAGACCCTACAATAACACAGAGAAAACCCAACAGTCAAAACGACCCCCTATGAGCAAGCACTTGGCGACAGTGGGAAGGAAAAACTCCCTTTTAACAGGAAGAAACCTCCAGCAGAACCAGGCTCAGGGAGGGGCAGTCCTCTGCTGCGACCGGTTGGGGCTGAGGGGAGAGACAGCACAAAAGACATGCAGTGGAAGTAAGGCAGAGATTAATAATAATGATTAAATACAGAGTGAATTATAAACAAGTAAATAAAGGTGAATGAGAAGAAACAGTGCATTATGGGACCCCCCCTCAGCAGCCTAGGCCTGTAGCAGCATAACTAAGGGATGGTTCAGGGTCACCTGATCCAGCCCTAACTATAAGCTTAATCAAAAAGGAAAGTTTTAAGCCTAATCTTGAAAATAGAGAGGGTGTCTGTCTCCCGAATCCAAGCTGGGAGCTGGTTCCACAGAAGAGGGGCCTGAAAGCTGAAGGCTCTGCCTCCCCATTCTACTTTTAAGTATCCTAGGAACCACAAGTAAGCCAGCAGTCTGAGAACGAAGTGCTCTATTGGAGTGATATGGTACTATGAGGTCTTTGAGATAAGATGGGGCCTGATTATTCAATGCTATTTAGAGTCCTGGATTTTAGAAATGACCTTAGATTTGTGTTCAGCATGATACTAACAAGATGGCTTACATGCACAACTGAAAGTTTGGAACATATCACATGGGCATACTCTGAGCTGCTCTTTGTATTATTTGCATTTTTACAGAGCTCAGTGTTACACAAACACAGTTAAACTGAATCATTGTTGCCATATTTGGTGATTTAACAACAAATATTCACCTTTGATCTCTTAAAACAGGCCAGAAATTATGTCAAGAGCCTTCCTCGCTATCCCAGAAAAGACTTCTCCCTGTTGTTTCCCAGAGCCAGTGCACAAGGTGGGATGCTTTTTTTCACATTTTTGTACTTTTTTTTTTTTAATTCACACTTTTTCTTTCTTTCTTTGATATTATTTTATTTATGATGTTAATTAGAAAAATCATTCATGATGTACCTTGTTAATGAAAGTGTTTACATTTTCTGGCCTAAATAGTCCATGTTACATAGAACAAAAACAAGATAACTTTGATAAGTGATAGATTTTATGGTGCTTTCAGGGCCTGTTAGAAGCATAATTTACTCTGTCTTCTGAGAAGGTTGCAGCAGCCTGCCACGTGGACCACTGATATTTTATAAATATTTTAAAGGTTAACTTACTTTTTCAATTTCATGGTTTTTATATTGGGGCAAATTGGTGCATTATTCCACACCACTGACCTTTGGCAGGTGTTGATTTGCTGGAGAAGATGCTGGTTCTGGATGGAGACGAGAGGCCCACAGCTGAACTAGCTCTAGAGCACCCATACTTCGACAGCCTGCGGGACCTGGATGACTTCCCCGAGCCTGCGCCGTACGATGACAGTCATGACAACGACACGTTGTGCCTGGATGAGTGGAGGCGTAAGTGGAAAAAAATTATATTATGAGCAAACACTATTAGTAACAACTGACGGTGATATCATAAATTGGTAAATTGAAGTAGAGAACGGACACATTTTTTCTGTATTATTTCTGTTTACTGAGCAAAATGTTGAGTGATTGCCATCACTTTATGTTGTTATGAGAAATGTATAACTATAAACATTTCTGTGGGTTGTGGATGTGTTGCCCACACAAAACACTTAAAGTCATCCCCTTTTTTTCTTTTACACAGGATTGTGTTTCAGAGAGGTGAAAAGCTTTGTGCCATTCCCTCGACGGGACTCCAAGAGAAAAAACACTCTGACAATGTCTCCATGATCTGATGAATGTCATGTAATTACTGAAGCCCCAAACAACACAGCATATAGCCAACTGTGCCCTTGTATATTCTAAGTCTGGATTCACTATTTCTTTTACTCTGTTTAGATTCTGAATCAGTGTCGAAAAGAGTAATCATTTTAAAAACTGCATCTTTTTTTTCCTTTTTCTTTTTTTTTATTTTTAACGTAACATCCAACTGTTTCCTAAATGTAGTGCTACACATTCCCTGTTGGTGAATTGTGATAATTGTGTGGATTTATTGTGCCTACATGCTACAGGGTTTCTATGATTTACTGTAATGTTGTTTTTCAATTAAAACAGTAAGATGAGATGTGCCTTTTTTATTTGCACAAGGAGGTAACTGTGTTGAAGCAATCTGTGACAATCCTTGAACATGCATTTGACTGGGTTGCTACATTTAGAGACTTGGAGGCTGCTGTATCATGAATAATGTTGTACATTACAAGATAAGTATGTTTGTGAATATTTATATACACATGCTTGCCAGTAAATGAATGGCCATGTGTGTATATGCACATGCTTTGTGTATTCAGGGTTCCTGGACACGTCTTAGGTTATGCCCTCCAGAGAAAATCGTACAACTATAGTTGACAACACAGGTTTAAATGAAAAACTACACTTGCTCATTGACCCCGTGAGCCCGCGCGCGAAAATCATGTTCTCGTGACGTCACGGGGGAAGGCTGAAACTTGTATCAGTTGACTGTTGTCAAGGTAGCACACAAGCTGATATAAAAAGGACGCTGAGACGCTTTGTTGTCAAAATAAAAGAATATCGCGTAAAAATGTAATCTTTCAACTTTGACGTACGTGTAAGAAGATCTCTGCAAATGGAATGTCATATAAGGAAATCAGGCAACACAGGAATGGAGCAGGAAGCAATACTGGAGCGCAAATAAACGTGAGAGAGTGTTCTAATCCCGTATACCCAGGGCGAGGTCTTACCCAGCTTTTGGCGCAATTGTCTGTTAACTACTATTCTGTCATGAGCTGCAAGAGGGAAATACTCTAAAAGGGGGCATGTTCGCTGGGAAAACACGTAGGCGACAGTTCGGTAAGGTGACCTGTTATTAAACGTATTTATGATTTGGGTTGTGTTAGCGGCATAAGAAACACGCAGAACATTATTTTGAAATCCACCCGGAAGCCCTATTACTTTGGCTAATATGGATTTAGCTTACTCTAGGCTCCAAATAGCTAGCCAACTAGCCGAAGGAGGCTAATATCCCTCCTTCTCTTAAAACTGGGCCGACAGTGAGCTCTATCTCATTATTTTAATACAGATATGTTACGGTTGTTCTCAGTAAGCCGTTGGGACTGACTGCGTGCCTCCCAAGCGCCGTGTTCTGAAGAAACGGAAGCGCTATAAAATAGTGAAGTATACCGGCTGTACCAGCAAACTGTGGATGGCTAGCGGTAGCTGTTAGCTTCGAGAGTGTAGCAAGTAAGCCGCCTGGTTAGGCGACCATTACAGCAAAAGCGGCTTCAGACCACCGGGGCTGTCGACTTACTTCTGTCAGTCACTTGTCATAATTGGTAAGATGGCTTGAATTTCGCCATTTTACTAACCTTTTTTTGATCGTTGTCAAGCTTAAAACTTTTAGCTGGGGAGGGTTTTTTATGTCATGCATCTTGTCAGCGTTTAAAAATATCAGAGAAGCTAACGTTACTACTACCCAGCTTATAAAGTTAGCCACCTAGCCTGCTGTTAGACTTCTTTCGGCACATTTACGTTAGTGCCGTATCTTATCCCAGCTTGATAAAATGAAACCCACTGCGTCAACCGTACAAAAACAGCAACTGTTAAAAATTAAACAGTTGAAGAGCTTTTGACAGTGTTTTTAAAACTGTAAATATGGCTGACATTTTACTCCTGGAATAAGGACACCGCTCTGCTGAGGCTGTGGTATACCTGGATCTGATTGGCTCTGGGTTGAATCAGTTAAGATTTGCTGAAAGTTGATTGGATTTGACCCCTGTGTTGTGTCAAGCCCTGATACTAGATGCCAGCAGTTAATAACATATAGTCGAGAATAATCTACATATGATTTTTCTATACTGGCCACGTGTGTTTTGACAGTAACGTCTGTTTGCTCGACAGCTGACCTTATTACATAGGTTTACCAGTTAGCCTTTGTGGATGAATAAGAGTTTTCTGTTTACAAGTGTGTGACGGAATGTCTTTACCACAGGTGATCCAGCCTAATACCATCACAGTATAATGTACCCTGCTACAAAGGAGCATTTCAATGAGTTAATATGGAAAGAAGTTTAGCCACCAGGGCATTAGTTGTTACACAGCAGGGTATAGGTAGACAAGAATAAGTGGCTACTTTACTGCTAGTACAATAAAGACAAATAATAATAAGGCATATTATAACTGTAGCACTGGGAATTGTTCTGATTTTTTTTTTATACACACACACACACATCGTAGAGTGAGAATGCTGGTGTCATATTCTACTGTTCTAGATCCTGACTCCTCAGCATTTTCATTTTATTTCTTTTTTAACCAACAGGTGGAAAAGTGTGATTGGTGGCCTATGAGGAAGCCACGTCGAAAAGGCCAAGTGGCCGGAGGAGGAGGTGGAGATGTGAAAAAGTCAAGTGGGACAGTTGGCGGGCGTGGGGCTGCTCGTCAGCGATCACCATCCCCCTACAGCCTCAAAGCTTCTCCAAGCAGAGAAACCCTGACATATGCTCAGGCCCAGAAGGTGGTTGAAGTGGAACTGGATGGTAGGCTTCATCGCATTTCTATTCTGGAGCCTTTGGAAGTCATTACTGAAGATGAGATGATGGCTCAGGACATTAGTGAGTGTAACAGCAACAAGGAGAACAGTGAACAGTCATCACCTCCCACCAGCAGTGCCCAAACAGCCCGCAAGCCTGTCACACCACGAAGCCGGAGGAAAGACCCCAAAAGCTCTACTAATAAGTCACCCCCATCTTCCAAGAACAGTTGCCCCAATTCTCATCCGCCACCACTTGAAAAGCTAAACAGATCACAGCATCACCACATGACCCTTCCTGAACCCAAGTTTCGAGTGCTGGAAACCTTCACACCAGTTGAGGCACCTCCTCTGCCAGCAGCATATTACCGTTACATTGAAACCTCAGCCGAGGAGGAAGCTGAGGCGGAATATGACATGGACGAAGAGGATACTGCCTGGCTGGAGATGGTCAATGCTGATCGGACATCAGAGGGTTACTCAGCTGTGTCGCCAGAAACGTTTGAGCAGCTTCTGGACCGGTTGGAGGAGGAGGCATACCTGGAAGCCCGCAGCCGGGCGCCCCCTCAAAGCACTATTGATGATGATGCCTTTTGCTGCGTGTGCCTGGATGACGAGTGCCTTAACAGCAACGTCATCCTCTTCTGTGACTCCTGCAACCTGGCTGTGCACCAGGAGTGTTACGGAGTGCCCTACATCCCTGAGGGTCAGTGGCTGTGCCGCTGCTGCCTTCAGTCCCCTCAGAAACCTGTTGACTGTGTTCTGTGTCCAAACCGTGGCGGCGCATTCAAGCAAACGAGTGATGGCCGCTGGGCACATGTAGTCTGTGCTATATGGATCCCTGAGGTCTGCTTTGCTAACACAGTGTTTCTGGAACCAGTGGAAGGGGTTAGTGAACATTCCCCCAGCACGATGGAAACTGACCTGCTACCTGTGTAAGCAGAAGGGCCGCGGTGCATCTATTCAGTGTCATAAGGCCAACTGTTACACTGCATTTCATGTCACATGTGCTCAGCGTGCTGGTCTCTTTATGAAGATTGAGCCTGTGCGAGAAACGAACATTAACGGGACCACATTCTCAGTTAAGAAAACAGCTTTTTGTGAGGCCCATTCTCCGCCAGGACAAGAGACTGGGTCAGATGATGAGAGTGAAGGGCGAGTGGTGGGCAGCAGAGGCAGAGCAAGTAGAGGACGGAGTGCCTACACAGAGGGTCCAGCAACACCGAAAAAGGGCAGAAAGTCTGACACTGATGCCAAAACAGATAAAAAGAAAGGGAAAAGGAATACACAGTCAACATCCCAACTCACAGCATCACCACAAGTGACAGTGCCTCAGATACCCACGAGCAGGTTAAGTTTTTCTTCTTCTTTTTTGCTCAAACAACATGGGTTTTATTTTATTTTTTTATCAAAAGAAGTAATTTCTTGGAGATTTTTTGATTCACTAGCCAGTTCAAATAAGCATAAGTTTACAAGCTCTCCAGTGAGATGCCTGAATTGATGTTAGTCATTCTGATAGTAACATTTTCCTCTGTTATATAGGCTGAATATCATCTGTAAAGGAATCACCCTTCAGAAAAAAAACCAGTTCATGCAGAGGCTTTATAAATACTGGTTACTAAAGCGACAGTCGAGGAACGGTGTGCCGCTGGTCCGGCGTTTGCACTGTAACATCCAGACCCAAAGAAATACTGAACAGGTCAGGGCATGACACAGAAGTAAAGCCTTAAAAGTTTGTGGCTATTTTTCTAAAAACATTGTTTGCCTTTAAATATATTTCTGGAATAGGTTTAAAGAAGCTCTAAAATGTGTTTTACTTTGTAGCCTGAAGTGGATGAGAAGATTTCTGCAGCAAGAGAAGCACTGAGATATTGGCAGAAGCTTCGGCACGATCTTGAAAAAGCCAGACTGCTGGTGGAGCTCATCCGCAAGAGGGAGAAACTCAAACGAGAACAGGTAACATACAAAGACTAACCATGCTCACTGACTTGGATGCTTAATATTTAGGGTTGTCAATTCACCGTTGTAACTTCTGGAAGAAAGATGTTTGACAAATGAAGATCTGAAGTACCTTAAAAACACAGCTACTTGAATGGTTCTCCAGTATAATCTGAAGTTATGTTTGGATGATCTGCTTTTTCTTTGTCTGTCCTATAGAGTGTATAGTGTACGTTGGCATGTCTTTGCCACATGATGCTATCATCTTATTACTGAGTCACAAAACAGGTGGCTGCTATAAACAGAAAGGGAGTCCCCAAAGGAAAATGGTCAAATACAGCCAGAGTTGACAGCTATCCTTTTAAGATACTGGGCAGCCAGTTCTATATGGATCATGAAATCAGTCTAGAAGAGGACTTGAAATTGTATTTTGATTGTTGGAAGATTTCTCAGTAGAAAAAAAATTATTTTTTTTATACATAGAGCCATTTTCTTGGTTGCTTAACATTAAAAACATATCCCTCTTGTCAGATCACACTGCTTCTCTACCCACTAGCCTTTGGCAGTCTTTAAATCTAAATTCTTTAGATTTGCAATTTCTATATAAATATCAAATACCTGTCCTCTGACAACTGCAGGTCAAAGTTCACCAGGCAGCTCTGGAGATTCAGTTGACCCCAATGTTGGTGCTGCTTCGCTCCACTCTAGACCAACTACAGGAGAAGGACACAGCCCACATTTTTTGCACAGCCAGTGGACATCAAGGAGGTCAGACATTTGTTATATTTGTCACTGTTGTAACACTGAATCCAGATGCACATGCACACAGTTTATATTGTGTCAGAAACCGAGATGGCCCTCTGGTTCTGGAAGTGTTTTCTGTATAGTTCAGTTGGATCAGTGCGTCTGGCTGCATATTGTTTTAGATTTAAGAGATTGTTATAGAGTACAGTTTATTAGAATTGGTACATCTCATTTACAGCATTTTTTTTTTTACACAGTGCATATTTTATTTTACTTGAAAACATGCATCCATTCTTATGATAAATTTTCATGTTATGTCTTGTCCGCAGGTCCCCGACTACCTTGAGTTTATTAGCCACCCTATAGACTTTTCCACTATGCGCTCGAAGCTGGAAAGTCATTCCTACCGCTCAGTGGCTGATTTGGAGGCCGATTTCAACCTGATGGTGTCAAACTGCCTTCTCTACAATTCTAAGGACAGCAGTCCTCCACCGGGCGGCACTGCGTCTTCGAGACCTTGGGGGAGCCATACTACGCCATGCCCAGCGACAAGCCACCAACACCGGGCTGGACCTAGACTCTGGCATGCACCTGCCAGAGTCACCCCAAGAAAAGAGACTTTTACAGCTGCACCTGGAGGATGGTAAGTCAGAGGATGATCCTGTACATGTTTTCAGTGCTTTGGACCAGTGACGTTGGTGTGTCTGTGTTTTAGTCTGTTATTGTCTTCTGTGAGGGGGAATTATGTTTTTGTGTGTGTGTGTGTGTGTGCAGTATAGTTGACTTTCTAATTTCGTAGTGTGTTAGGAAAGAGTAAAGAGTACGCAGTATTCTGTGTAGACAGTCTGCACAGCTGTGGCTGGTAACCATTATGTAAGACTTAAGTGCCAATGCTACAACAACAATACTGTTCATACGTACTGTATGTAAGTAATGAAGTTGAAGTCAGCAACAAGAATGAGGAGTCATCGGGGTTTTCACCAGAGATGCTGTAATGCCCAGGAAGCTAAAACCAGTCTGTGGCACAAATATATCTTTAGACTTGGTTAATGTAGTATTCAATTCAATTCAATTTTATTTATATATTGCCAAATCACAATAGTTGCCTCAAGGCCACATTCTATTGTATGGTAAAGACCATACAATAAGTAGCATCCACCTGTCGTATCGCTGTGGGGCACAGACAGGACAGTGGGCCATTTAAGGTGAAACTGCAGCTACTTGTGTGCAGACACTGTTGAGGGGGAGGGGAGA
Source organism: Pterophyllum scalare (assembly GCA_024447675.2). Taxonomy (NCBI): domain Eukaryota; kingdom Metazoa; phylum Chordata; class Actinopteri; order Cichliformes; family Cichlidae; genus Pterophyllum; species Pterophyllum scalare. Next base: position 65,484 of record JAMQGT020012628.1, on the reverse strand, counting down.
GACAGGGAGAGGTTTATTTTTCCTCAGCCTATTGTAATAAATAAGTGAACAGATATAAGCTAAAAAAAATGAAGGTAAAAAGATTCAGCAGTTGCCAGTTTTTTGTTTCTTTGTAAATGTCTTCATGGTTTTAGTGCTAACTGGAATAATAAGGCTAATATGATCCATTTGCTAATTTATAGACTAGCTTATTTCTGCCTGGGCATAGCAAGCTGCTGGTCTTGAAATAGAATTGCTGAAACCCTAGATTTGTATTTGCAGCCCTTCATACTAATTTTTGTTTCTAGTGATGAAATTCTAAGAAAATTAGAGAGCTCCTAAGATGAGTGTCTTAAGGAGAAAATGGCAGAAAGAGAGTGCTGCCAGTGATGACTGGAGCAACACTTATTCCTTCCAAGAGAGGGGGTAGAATATTTGTAATCTGGTTAGTTACTCTGGTTTTTAAGTTTTTTGGCTTTTTTTTAAATCATCACTAAAACATGTGGCATGCAAGTGCTTCTGTTTTTTTGTTTGTTTGTTTTTTGGTTTTTTTTTTTAAACAGTCTATAAATTGACTGATGGCGATTGATATGAGTTTAGAGACACAGATGATATTCTACTAGTTACCGGTATATTTTATACAATATATGCATTGCCCTTTCTAAATAATAGAAAATAAAATACAAATAGTACTGCAAACAAGAGAAAGACATTGGGCCTTGGTCATCGTCTTTGTGAAATGTCAGTATTAGTACCTAATGAATCGTGCATGTCTGATTCACTATTGGACAGCACAATGGCATGGTGGTTAGCACTGCTGCGTCACAGCTAGAATGACATCTAGACAGTCTGGGTTTGATTCCCACCTTGGCCCAGGCCTCTCGCTGTATTCTCCCGTGTCTGCGTGGGTTTCCTCCCACAGTCCAAAGACATGCAGTTACTGGGGTTTTAGGTTAACTCGTCACTCTAAATTGCCCCCCCCCCCATGACGTTGAAACAGGATAAGTGGAAGAGAATGGATGGATGGATGATTTCCTATTAACCTAACTCCCTGCTGTGTTCAGTTGACAGCATGCTGGATCCAGAGAACCGTCTTCATATGAGCATGGAAGAACAACTGAAGGAGTTGCTAGAAAAGCTGGACTTTGTCACATCCATGCGATGCAGTGGTGCCCGGACTCGACGAATCCGGCTGCTTCGACGCGAGATCAACAACATCCGGGCAGGCAGGCATGGTCAATCCCACCGCCACAGCCTACACAATGGACATCTCAAAGAAGATGACGAGAATGACCAAGATGAGGAATATGACGACAAAGACGCCAAGGCAGATAACGGCCTTACGTCTTCAGACAAAGGTGGGCAATGAAAGGCACTGACAACTATATGAAATTGCCAATGCATGAACCTTTAAAAAGACACTTTTTTTCAATGAGACCAGTTGTGAACATGAGCTAACGGAACATTGTCCTCAGGTAATTGAGCCAGGGTACCCCCCACGCACCAACCCCAACCACCCCACTGTCTCCAGTCTAGTAAGTAGGGGCCCACAGAGTCTCGTTAGCCATGGTTGCCTCACAACTCCTCTCTCCCAGTGAACTCTATGTCTGCACCTCTTTTATACATCACTCTCATGGACTCACCACTCTCCATTGGCCACATGCAGTCATGCCATATCATACCACTTCTGATTAAAGGCTAGTCTAGTCAAACAGTGTGTTGTCACCATAGAAGATGGCACCAGAGCACCTGTTATTTGATTTAAAAAAAAAAAATCTACCATACTACCATGTTGATGGTGTACAGTTGTGAGAGCAAAGTAATTTTTCACTTGTCTTGATAAGGTCCTCCATATCGGCAGAACACGTCAACTCCCTCTGGACTGTTGTTAGTGTTGGAATGAAGTGTAAATCATCACAGAGTGACCATTTTCCTGTGTGCATACTGCACCACCGCATCACACTACATACTAAATGGAGATTCATTTAAAATCAATGCAGAGTGAATTGGAATGTCATTTATCTCCTCTCCTTTCAGAAGACCTCAAATCCACTTCACCCCCGACGCTGGAACCCACAGGGCCGGCTCCTCCTCCACGACAGGGGGACGCACCTCTGGAGCCTCCCACTCTGCGGCCAATCACAGGGGAGCCCCAGTCCCACAGCTACCCCTGCAAACGCCTTAAGATGGATGGTGACCTCTTAAACAGCGCTACAGAGAACATTCATTGCACTAGCGCACAAGAGCGGTCAGCATCGCCGCCTCCTAGTTTGCACAGTGAAGGGCAGGCAGTGACCAACGGCCTGCCAGAACTTGGCATCCCCCCACGGCCCACGACTGGGGGAGTCGGGAGACGGACGTCTGTATTGTTTAAGAAGGCAAAAAATGGAGCTAAGCTGTTCAAAGCGCGAGACAATCCTTTGCTGAACGGGAACGGACCACAGGACGAGAATACAAGTAACAACTCTTCAGCACTCAATTCCACAGACATCACTCAATCTTCCACTCCATGCAGAACCCTACAGAAGAGCCCAGGACCTCCCAACCTTAATGAACTATGGACTTCCAGTCGAGACTTGTGCTCAGATAGTGAGACAGAGAAGACACCAAATCACTCACTGGAAAGTGGTAAGAAACTTTGCTTCATTACTGATGTAAGTGTTCTGCTGAGAGAGAAGAAGTGACTACAGAAGACTACCTAGAATGGGGTCACATGCTGCTTACTGATGCAAATGTGCTACCAATGGACTGCTGCAAAGCATGAAAGAGTCTTTAACTTGGGTTTTGTTTTGTTGGTTAATCTTTCTTAACCTGTGTTTTTCACTTCAGTTCAATAACCTGAGACTAGTTACATACAGTGGTGTGAAAAAGTGTTTGCCCCCTTCCTCATTTCCTGTTTTTTTGCATGTTTGTCACACTTAAGTGTTTCTGAACATCAAACCAATTTAAACAATAGTCAAGGACAACACAAGTAAACACAAAATGCAATTTGTAAATGAAGCTGTTTATTATTAAAGGTGAAAAAAAATCCAAACCATCATGGCCCTGTGTGAAAAAGTGATTGCCCCCTAAACCTAATAACTGGTTGGGCCACCCTTAGCAGCAACAACTGCAACCAAGCGTTTGCGATAACTTGCAATGAGGCTTTTACAGCGTTCTGGAGGAATTTTGGCCCACTCATCTTTGCAGAATTGTCCTAATTCAGTTACATTAGAGGGTTTTCGAGCATGAACGGCCTTTTTAAGGTCATACCACAACATCTCAATAGGATTCAGGTCAGGACTTTGGCTAGGCCACTCCAAAGTCTTCATTTTGTTTTTCTTCAGCCATTCAGTGGTGGACTTGCTGGTGTGTTTAGGATCATTGTCCTGCTGCAGAACCCAAGTTCGTTTCAGCTTGAGTACACGAACAGATGGTCGGACATTCTCCTTCAGGATCTCTTGGTAGACAGCAGAATTCATAGTTCCATTTATCACAGCAAGTCTTCCAGGTCCTGACGCAGCAAAACAGCCCCAGACCATCACACTACCACCACCATATTTTACTGTTGGTATAATGTTCTTTTTCTGAAATGCAGTGTTCCTTTTACACCAGATGTAATGGGACACACACCTTCCAAAGAGTTCCACTTTTGTCTCATCGGTCCACAGAATGTTTTCCCAAAAGTCTTGGGGATCATCAAGATGTGTTTTGGAAAAATTGAGACGAGCTTTAATGTTCTTTTTGCTCAGCAGTGGTTTTCTCCTTGGAACTCTGCCATGCAGGCCATTTTTGCCCAGTCTTTTTCTGATGGTGGAGGCATGAACGCTGACCTTAACTGAGGCAAGTGAGGCCTGCAGTTCTTTGGACGTTGTTGTGGGGTCTTTTGTGACCTCTTGGATGAGTCGTCGCTGCGCTCTTGGGGTAATTTTGGGCGGCCGGCCACTCCTGAGAAGGTTCACTACTGTTCCATGTCTTCACCATTTGTGGATAATGGCTCTCACTGTGGTTCGCTGGATTCCCAAAGCTTTGGAAATGGCTTTATAACCCTTTCCACACTGATATATCTCAATTACTTTCTTTCTCAATTGTTCCTGAATTTCTTTGGATCTCGGCATGATGTGTAGCTTTTAAGGATCTTCTGGTGGACCTTACTGTGTCAGGCAGCTCCTATTTAAGTGATGTCTTGATTGAGAACAGGTGTGGCAATAATCAGGCCTGGGTGTGGCTAGAGAAATTGAACTCAGGTGTGAAAAACCACAGTTATAGTATGTTTTAACAAGGGGGGCAATCACTTTTTCACACAGGGCCATGATGGTTTGGATTTTTTTCACCTTTAATAATAAACAGCTTCATTTACAAATTGCATTTTGTGTTTACTTGTGTTGTCCTTGACTATTGTTTAAATTGGTTTGATGTTCCAAAACACTTAAGTGTGACAAACATGCAAAAAAACAGGAAATGAGGAAGGGGGCAAACACTTTTTCACACCACTGTATTTTACAACATGTCAAACTTTGATGTTCTTGGGAGGAAAAGAAGTGTGCTGTCTGATCACACCACAGGAACTTGTTTTTGCTTTCGTTGCTTTTCGTTCTTTAGGTGTTGCCTTTTCTGACTTCTCCTCCTGCTTCTGTAGTCTTACCTGCTGCTGTTCTGATTTCTCTCTTTTGTTTTCAGGGTTGACCAACGGCTTTAACTTGCACAAAGATGGCGGGTCTGACTTGGAGTTTAGCACTTGCCCAGTTCTCCACAAAGAGATGTAAGATATGGCATATCTGTTGTTCTTCCTGGTCTGTGTTCGTAATAACTAATAGTACAATAACAATATAATGCATTGCATTACAGCAACTTGCCACCCAAACGTAGCCTTGGTAAACCGGCTCTTTCCAAAGTTCCCTTTCTGGAGATAGTCAACGGAGACTCAGATTACACCGGTACTTTTTACCTTTTATATCCCAAGTTCCCCTAAAGTTAAGTTGTATTTGTGTCCTGTAAATTTAGATATTCGTTACAATAATTTGAATGTCACTGTTTTACAGGCAACAGTAGCCAAACATCTGAGGATGAGATGGACTTGGAACCTCTGGACCTGGTTTGGGCCAAGTGTCGGGGATATCCCTCATATCCTGCTCTGGTACTTCCTTATCTGACCTAATAACACCTTATAATATGAGCTTTCACCTCATAGTGTAGCTAAAATTGCCTGTTGGACTGTATTTGTCTCAGATCATTGATCCAGAGATGCCCGAGGAGGGCCTGCTGCACAATGGGGTTCCTATTCCTGTCCCACCCAAAGATGTCCTCCGTCTGGGGGAGCAGAGACAGGAGGAGACCAACGAGAAGCTCTACCTGGTACTTTTCTTTGACAACAAGCGGACGTGGTGAGTTTAAGAAAAACACTGATGTTATGCAATGCTCCTCTTATCACATGGAGGCCATAGGTATTTATTTAGTGAAACCTAATATTTGATTGGCACATTTGCCACAGGTGTATCATGTGATGAAAAGGCAAATGGTGGAAAGTTGTTTTTCCCATTTGAAAATGTATGTAGATAAAAGGCTCTGTGTTTTAATTTTATTTTAAACTTTGTATCATTTAAACAGCAGTTAAAGCAAGAATCAGCGCTCATGTTAAAGGGCTGTAATAGTAATCTAAGTCTCTGTCACTGGCGTTGTAGGCAGTGGCTTCCACGTGATAAGGTGACACCTTTGGGCGTAGATGACACAGCTGACAAGCTGCGCATTATGGAAGGCCGCAAGTCCAGCATCCGCAAATCTGTCCAGGTGGCGTACGACCGCGCCATGATTCACCAGAGCCGGGTCAGCCACAGTCACGGCTTTGTGGCCTCCAGCTACCTGTAGAGGACCTCTGTGAGCACTGCGTACATCCACAGTCAGCCGTTATGCATTTCTCTTTGGTCTTAAAGCAGCAGGTGGACCGATTCCTGCTGCCAGTCAAATTCGTAGTCATGCTGTGGTCCAAAGAGGTTGGCGTGGCACAGAATCCTGGACTGTAGTTTAACCAAACCACTAGTGTCTGACACACAGAGCAGTGGTGTTTGCCTTTGTGTCATTGTTGAGGAGGTGGAACTCGAGATGTGAATGAAGTTACCTTTAGATCCCATGTTGCTGCAGTAAATTCCCCATTCGGGGATGTATCGAGGCGTTTGCGTACTCCTCCTGGATGTGCTGATGTAAAAGAATTCCCATCTATTTTGTATAATGCTACTGCTGCCAAGGAATCAAGTAGTCGGAGAAGAGATTTGATATATTTATATGAGCTGCAGAAGACTAATGAATGGATCACTGCCATCTTTTATACAATAGCTTTTTACATTTTAATCTTTTACAGAGACACTTGTATATTATAAAGCACACTTTGTGTACATATGTAAGTGTATTATGAAACTGAATTTAATTTAATGTTGCCATTTTAAAATGCGTATTTCAATCAACCCACAAGGGACAAAGCGAGGCTGTGTATATTCGTGGAGATTTAGTAATTCCTGACTTGCTGCAGTTTATTTAGCTTGTCTTTGATGTAATTTCATTTGTGTTGTGTTTGTGTGCGTGCGTACGTGTGTGTGTGTGTGTGTGTGTGTGTGTGTGTGCACGCGCGCACGTGCGTGCGTACATTCTCAGCATACAACACAAATGAGCTGTTGTTCTTTATACTTGGATTCTCTTTTTGATACAGAGAGAAATAATTTATTTATGGAAGACAGAACTATAGAAATAAAGCTATATTGGTCAAAGTTGACAAAATATTATTTAACAGAGTGAGGATTTAAAACCATGCAGCCAACATTTTTAACAGATGACATCATGTTTTGTTTATGGTGATTTTACTTTAGACCAGCAACCAACATTTGCTTGTTGACACCCCCCCCCCCTCGCCACCACCCCAAAAGAATTCTATTTATTACAGAGTGCCCCATTTTATCAAATGGAAAAAAATACACCCTCATAAGCTTGTACTACATGCATATTTTAACTGCTCACCGAATATTTTGTCTGTAACCAGTATTTCCTCATTTTGGGAAATAAATTCTATATTTAAAAAAACAAAAACAACTTGGGATACTTCCCTGGGGTTTGGTGTTTTTCTTATTTAAAACTGATCAATAAAGCACTCACCGTTCAACACTATTATTGAGCTGTTTGTTTATGTATTATTGTTATCTCACTGGCCAATCACAAGGCAACAGCTCAGTGCATTTAGGTATGTAGACATGGTCAAAATGACCTGCTGAAGTCCAAACCAAGTATCTGAGTGGTTTAAGTGACCCCACTGGTGCCAGACTGGTCTGAATATTTCACAAATTGCTGATCAACTGGGATTTTCCTGCACAACAATCTCCAGGGTTTACAGAGAATGGTCCAAAAAACAGAAAATATCCAGTGAGCAGCAGTTCTCTCTGCACAAATAACTTGTTGTCAGGCTGTATTGAGCTGATAGGAAGGCAACATTAACTCAACACATCACTTATTATAGTCAAGGTATGCAGAAGAGCTTCTCTGAACACAAGTCAAACCTTGAAGCAGATGGACTACAGCAGCAGACCACGCTGGGTGCCATACCTGTCAGCTAAGAACAGGAAACTGATGCTACAGGTAACACAGACTCAGCAAAATTGGCTTATTGAAGACTGAAACAACTCCTGATGAGTCTCAGTTTCTGCTGCAATATCTGGATGGTAGGGTCAGAATTTGACATAAGCAACATGAAAGCATGGATCCAGCCTGCCTTGTATCAACAGTTCAGGCTGCTGGTGATATAATGGTGTGGGGGGTATTTTCTTGGCACATTTCGGTACCAACTGAGCATCATTTAAACATCAACCACATCTATCCCTTCATAGCCACAGTGCACCTATCTTCTGATGGCTGCTTCCAGCAGGAAAATGCACCATATCACAAAGCTCAAACAACATCAGACTGGTTTCTTGAACATAATGGTCTTCACAGTCACCAGATCTCAGTGCAATAGAGCATCTTTGGGATGTGGTGGAATGGGAGCTTCTCATCATGGATGTTCAGCTAACAAATCTCTTGAGGAATGTTTCCAGCACCTTGTTGAATATGTGAAGAATTAAGGCAGTTCTGAAGGTAAAAGGCGGTACAGCCCAGCACTAGCAAGGTGTACTGTGAGCGTATGTTCATTTTAACATATTTAAATGTCAAGCAGGCCAGGATCTAGGAAACCTGTCCAAGTGTTAATTGGCAGGAACTTGGCTAATGAACTCCAGTTTGGACACAGTCTTCCTTTTATGATTTATTTTAACATTATCAGCAAGATGAGAAGTACTGAAAGTGTGAATGTTAAATGTATACAAATATAAAAAGACCTATTAAGGTTTCTTTGATGAAACAAAGCACAGCAGCCCACAAGCACATTTCAGTCCTGTTGGAGGCTAAAATTCCTAAATGACCCAGGACTGAGGGTCAGTTTTTCCACCTGGTCGAGCTGTTGATTCTACACTGTCCCATTTATATTAATTCAAATCCATTCTAAGACAGTGTTTGTACAAATAAGTCTTTAAATTGAAGTTAGAACATAAAATTCCCCAGAGATGACTAATGATTTTCATCATTTCCTGCACATCTTCATTGTCAGTGTCCAGACTGCTGTCTCGTCAGGAGGAGGTAGTTGTGGCGGAGGGTTCGCAGCTCTGTCAGTCTGCCCAGCAGGCGGCCAAACCTCTGCGCGCCTCCTCGTGCTGCCCCAGCTTGAGCCCCACACACCCTGGACAGCAGGTCCAGGATCAGTTCCTGCATTTTCTCAACACAGCTGGCTGCCTGCAGGGATGCACGGTCTACAGACGGGGACACGCAGAGACACTTATACAGCGTGACGTTGCATTTACAACAAAGTAAAACGTGTAGTCCAGAATTACAGCTGAACTGAGCAGACTGACTCATTAGATTCCTGGTCTGACCTGAGCAGAGCAGAGCTGTGGCTGTAAGCAGGGTGTACTCGCCCTCCGTCACCCGCAGTGCCACCATGCTGTGGAAGAAGTTGAGCACTGGTGCAAAGAGATCCTCACTGCTCTCTGTTCCCACCAGCACATTGAGGGGAAAAGAAGTCCTAATTCATTTATTGTCTGAACAATATTCCACAGCCTGTCAGATTAAGGAGTGTGTGTGTGTGTGTGTGTGTGTGTGTGTGTGTGTGTGTGTACCCACCTGAACTGATGAGTGTCCTGCAGTGGATGCTTTCCTTTGACTCTACATTTCTGAGACAGCTGTGTGTCGACATACCGAAAAGCTGCAGAGCTGATTAATGGAGAAAAATGAAAGATTATTTCATACAGTTAATTTGTGTGCATCTCATCATCTTCCTCCGCCTCCTGGTGGTTTATTCACCTGGACTGGGGCTTGTTGGATTGTGGGAAAACTGCTGAGCAGAGAGCAGGAATATGACCTCCAGTGAAGAGATGGATAGGAGAGCAATCTGGTCTGAGAAATCAAGGAGGTCAAAACCTGTGAGAAGAACATCATTAATTGTTATTATTACTATTATTTTAATTCTTTAACTACAGAATTAGGAATCGCTTTGTACAACTTTGAACTGACACCAATTTCCCTCCCTGTAGACAGTGGTTATAATACTATGTGGAATTAGGACATCTACTGTATACCATACATTAAACATTAAATTACAACATGTGACATAAAGGATTGCTGTAAATAAATCCCTCAAGAAGTGCACTGGGTTTCAAACACCTGACCCCAGCAGATTTGGCTTAAGACCCTCAAATTTTACTCCGGGAGCTGCAGGAATCACCTGCTGCTGCTGTTAAAGCACATGCATGCAAATCCAAACATGCCATTCCTCTCTCAGCTATAGGATTAACTAACTGTATGGTTGGCGGATGTAGACAGTGGAAAAAAAAATAGATCCGCCACGAAACTGCTAACAAGGTCTCAACAAGGGGCTCTTTGAGCATCACTACGCAAATACCATTTAGTTCCACTATATTCAAGAGAAAGCAGATATTTCTACAACCAATATCAGCAGGAAAATACACTGATTTGATTTTGGGACCAAATTTCTCTTCTTTAAGATTCTGGAAACTTTCTTGAGAGCTTGTGAACAGATAGCCTGACTTTCCTCATTTTTTAAATCTCCTTTAAATTTGAGAATATTTTCCCTCTGATCCTCTTATCTTGTTACTTTTTCAGGCAAATACAATTCAAAGCCGGCGGCTTTGCTTTCACCTTACCTGGCACTGTCCTGGCAAACTGCAGCAGCCTTTGTAGGCCGGGTGACAAAACATCAGACAGGCCCTCCACTTCTTCTGGACACAGCCACTCATATGCCTGATCACATGCACCCAAACAAAATAAAACCTTATAAGAACAATAGGAAAACTGTTGTTGCAGTACACATTTGCACTGAAACCTACCCTAAAATTGCTACTGTCCTGAGCTCTGTAGAGCCGATGAGCCTCCACCATCCTGTCCACGATGTATTTCTGCTCTCGGGTAAAACTGGCAGACAAAGCCTGGTGTAGATGGAAATGAACACAGCACACAGATTAAAAAAGAAACTCTCACGAACCTCCTGGTGGCAGTAGAGGAAAAGTCTGCAATTGCCAAAATCATTAGACTAGTTCATCCTCCTTGGGTTAGAAAAAACATTCAAACAGCAGTCCAACCAGTAGCTGTTGAGTAAATATGAGTAAATGCAAGTATTTTAGATACTGTCCCCTGTGAGCATCAATAAGAACTATAGATTCTTAGCAGAAACTTCAGGCTTTGTGTTCACAGGCACTTTAACAGCACCGGAGTAGCAGCTCAAAGAATAAGGCTACCATTCTCTTACAAGCCTGAGAGCACCCTGTTCTGCAATACAAAATGCACAGCTGTAATTACAGTCTGATCTAGTGCCTTAATCATGAGGCGGTTGTACTGATAAGTCTGTAAACTTTAAAGGCTTCCTGGCTTTAAATACACTTTATTATTACTGTGCAGTACTCTGGCGCCTTTGCTTCCTCATGAATTATGGTACCCTGCATTAGTAATTCTCTGATATTGCTGTTGCTAGTGTTGCACCTGTGCACTCTGTTTCACGTGAACAGTTTTACCCCAAGTGTGACACTAATCTTAAACCTTGAACTTAGGAAAGCATCCATTCAAGCACAGACAGTCAGCCCAGGTGTGTCGCACCTGTCCGGGTAGCCTGCTGGTAGAGCTGACCCTCCTGCTGTCTGTGTTCTCCTCTTCCTCCTGCCCTCTGCCTTTACCTCCTTTCCTCAGACGTTTGGATTGGCACTGCACCTCAGTCAACAGACCTCGAAGGAAAACTCAAAGTATTACTTTCAACACAAGCATAAGGTGAGATATTATTTTTAAGGGGTCCCACTAGTCATTTCTCCGATTACATTACAATAATCGGTTTCTTGTATTTGAACCTTACATTCAGCCAGCATTCCCACAGCACGGCACTTCCTCATACGGCAGTCTTGCTATACTTCCTCCTCATGTACATATCCATCTCGCAGCTACCACCGCTCTTGCAGTGATACACAGCTTTCTTAGTGACACTACGTCTAAAGAACCCTGCAGTGAAAGGTTAAAAAAAAGGACCTGCTGATGCTACAAAATAGAAAGATGTAAAAGATTAGAAAGTGATCAAATAAATACCTTTACATCCCTCGCAGGTAAGAGCATTGTGAGTGATACCCTGATGCTTTCATCACCACACACCACACACAGCTCATCCTGACCTCTGCTCTTCCCTCCTGACCCCATGCGTGACCTCCGCCCGAGTGGCAGTCCTACAGATCCTAGCCCCTGCGCCAGGCCCACACAGTGGGGCTCAGGGCTAGGATCGCAAGGAGCCTCCAGGCAGTGAGGGCTATAGTGGTACAGCGGGTTGCAGAGCTGCGAGGAGGAAGAGGAAGAGGAGGGAGACGGGGTGGAGGAGGGCGGAGAACCATAGTGGGAAAAGGGCAGGTTGGCAGGACTGTACTGTTGTTGGCTGTATGGGAGGAGCTGGAGGTCAGGGTCCTGGAGGGGATAGCCCAGAGGGTCAGCCAGCATATCTGAAATCAAGGTTCATGGACAAAATAGTTAATCCTGCTCCGTATGGTGAGAGATGATACTGTTAATGTGGTCATATCAGGCACAGGTCCACCTGCTTTTTATTTGCCAGGGAAGCCAATCAGAAGAAAGTTGGCTTAAAGGGAGGGTGGCTTGTTTCAGACAGATAAGGAAGGCTGCACCGAGGGCCAGTATAAGATAAAGAAAGATTATTTTTGATTAATCATAATTCAGAGCTGCTCTCGTAGAGTCCAGCGATAGACATGTGGAGCTGGGAATGAACACAATAAAGTTTCCTTTTAAAAATCACTAGGACAACTGAATTGCATGAGTCATCAATTAAAGAACTTTCCCCAGGAGATGAACCATTTACTCCAGTTTGAGTAAAGTGTTCTCAAATCTACAACTGCAAAAAAAAAAAAAAAAAAAGCTGGGATGCTGCGTAAAATGTAAATAAAAACAAAATCCAGTGATTTACAAATATAATAAACCGGCATATCTGATTCACAGCAGAACACAGAAAACATATTAAATGTTTAAACTTAGAAAATGTGTCATTTTAAGAAAAATATGAGGCTATTTTTAATTTGACAGCAACAACATCTCAAGAAAAGTTGGGACAGGGTCACGTTTACCACTGTGCAGCATCCGCTCTGCCTTTAACACCAGTCTGTAAACTGTGAACTGAGGAGAGACCGGCCGAGTTTCTGGTCTTTTGGGAGAGGAATGTTTTCCCGTTATTGTCTGATAAAGGATTCTAGCTGTTCAACAGTCCCGGCTCTTCTTTGTCATATTTTTTGTTTTATTATGTGTCTTTCCAGATGTGTGAGCTGTTTTCCACTTTTCCCCACAGAGAAGACAGTGACATTTCTGGATCACATTCACATGTGGCTTCGGCTTCGCGTCACAGAGCTTAAACCACTGTTTGTGGATGGTGCTGGAAGTGTTCCTGAGCCCATGCAGTGATTTCTATGATGGAATCGTCTGAGGGCCCAAAGAGTGCACGCATCCAAAACTGATTTTCAGCCTTGTTTCTCCAGATTCTCTGTAGCTTTTAGTGATATTACGTACTGTAAATGATGAAATATTCAATGTCTTTACTGGTTTACATTGAGGAACAATGTTGCATGCTGAAACTGTTACACAATTTGAAGATGCAGTTTTTTGAAGTCTTCTTCTTTCAGCTGCTCTCTTTAGGGGCGACCACAGCAGATCATCTGCCTCCATCTCACCCTATCCCAGCATCTTCCTCTGTCACACCAACCCTCTGCATGTCCTCCTTCATTACATCCACGAATCTTCTCAGTAGTCTTCCTCTTTTCTCCCTGACTGTATGTAGGGTATCGTGATGAATCTATCGAGCCTAAATTGTGCCCGGGTGCCGTGATGAAACATGTATCACAGGTATAGCAGATGTCCTTCCCAAAATGAAATCTTCTCAGTATTATAAAGAGTCCAAATGTTTCACACACACACACACACACACACACACACACACACACACACACACACACACACACACACACACACACACACACACACACACACACACAGTATGTAAACTACAGGAGCCAAAGCACTTGCACTGGCGTGACTGAATCATGAATGAACATTTAAGGAAACTCTGTGACGCTGGCTGAAGTCAAAAAGCATCACAGGAATGTGATTTTACGTGACTCGTGTCTGTTTTAATGGCTCTTATGGGATACAATAAAAAGCTGAGAGTGAGACCTTGTGAACTTTTTCAGACTGCTGAAACAGGATGCAGCTGAGAACTCCCAGTGCCATTTAGGATTTGTTTTCTCTCCTTTTTCTGGATGCTTCATTCAAGTGTGTAACTCACTCAGTTCGTTGTTGGGACAACCTGAAATGTCTCCGATTGAGGGTCGGGCGTTTGTGTTTTGCAAGTACTGGCTCCGCTGAGAAAACATGTGTGACCACTGGCAGCCTCTTAAAGTGCAGCTGGGCCATCCGACCGCTGTGGGATCTGTTAGGTACTGATTAAACGCAGAGCCCACCCAGCCCTCGGGAGTTTTGGGAAATGGGAACTTAAAGGGTAAAAAATGTTGCATTAAGATTAGGAAGGACTACGGCATATATTTGAGTAATTATTTTACAATTAATTTATCTATGTAGATACAGTACTGTGCAAAAGTCTCTTTGGACATTGGCTGATTTTTTTCACTCATTTTCAGTCCTTGTACCTGACCATTTTCAGCTGTTTTCTTTTGTTTGTTAAGCCACTTAACACTGACCTATGAATCATTAAAGAATAAAAAAACAAACCTACTTCAGCTCAAGTGATGAACCAGTGTTGTGTCTACACTTAACAGACAACCTAGGAGAGAACCCATTTTAAATTTTTGCTGCCAATCTGCTGCAAAAACACGATTCATTCCCTTAGTTGAATCTATAAAAAAATGCCAAAGATAACACAGTTTGACAGGCATACAATTGTATTTTTCCCCAACAAGGTGATTCTCAGAGTGCTATTAGCCACAAACTTGGTGTATTTTGGTGTGGTGGGTGCAGAGTGCCCTTAAAAAAAATAGAGGAAACTGGACACCGAAGGACAAAAGATGTGTGTATATAGGAGAGTTAAAAAAAAAAAAAAAAAATTTGATTTGGAGCTGCATTCTAGCCAGTGGTGTTGGGGATCTTGGCAAAATTGATGGAATTATGAACGCAGAAAAGTACTGTCTATCAGTCATGGATTGGCCTCCCCAGAGCCCGGACCTCAACATTATTGAAGCAGTGTGGGATCATGTTGACAGAGAACAGAACAAAAGGCAGAAACACCAAAAGAAGAGCTTTGAATGTCCTTCAAGAAGCCTGGAGAACAATTCCTGAAGACTACTTAAAGAAATGACAGAAAGCTTCCTCAGAGAGTTCAGTCTGTGATGGTCACACCAAATTCTGACGTTCAAGTTCTTTTAAATTGTACAAACTCTGTTTTTACCTCATACGCTGTAGTTACATGTATGTTTACACGTTTGAATAAATCACTGCACCTATCTTCACTTTCAATAACAAAATATAAAGAAGGTCGGCTAAAGACTTGCACAGTACTGTAAGTGAAGCATGTCTTTGAGCTTCGACATGAAACCGGGCATCCTCGAGTAACACATACAGTTTTTACACTGCAGGGATTCTGTGGTGTGCTTCCATGAAGGGGGGAAAAAAAAGAAATAAATAAATCAAAGTGGCAAAGGTCGCCATATCCTGCCTTTTAACACTCACTGCGGTTCGACAAGTGTTAAACCCTCTGACAATGCGCGGAGCGAGCAGCAGGTTAGTTTTAGCTTAGAACAAAGACAGGATAAAAGGAAACAGAGAAGGGGAATAAACACAGAGCAGCATCACTAAAGCTCACACTCCACTCGGGTTACATTTTCAGACTCGACTTCCCATTATGAGTAAATTGACCTTTATGTGTTAGACTGTTAGAGCCACCCTTTGATGAAGGAAGTAATTCAACTGATATCTCAGTAAATAAACCTCTCAATCTAAATCTGAGCAGCCACACCCCCATCAGCCCACTCTTTAGTTTATGTCATGATTATTTCTTTAACCTTAAAAATGGGCAAAATGAAAACT
The DNA here is from genome assembly GCA_024447675.2 of Pterophyllum scalare. NCBI lineage: Eukaryota > Metazoa > Chordata > Actinopteri > Cichliformes > Cichlidae > Pterophyllum > Pterophyllum scalare. The sequence goes on along the minus strand of JAMQGT020012628.1, from coordinate 49,878 downwards.
TCATCCTGCATGTGGTCTGTTTCACCTCAGAGAGTCCCTGCGTGTCATGCTCCCATTCACTGGTCATCAATCTTCAGTCTTAACTGAGGATTCAGAACCTGCAATATGAGGACTTTTGATGAACCTGCTGCATACGATCAGTTGAAATCATATTTATTAACTCATCTTAGTCCTTAATTTCCCCCTTAGTCCTTCGCTTTCATTCTCTCTGCAGATGTTTCCTGTCTTTACCCAACTAAGCCAGCGATGGGTTGGTGGGGTAGGGGGGTGGATAGGGAACATGGGGGAGTGGGGGGGTCATGCTTTCTCACTGTGTGACAGAGCTGTGGTTCGCACTGTTTGTAAACCATTTGAACGCTGTCTAAACACTCCTCAGCCTCCCTTCCATCCCACGCACGCTAGGGAGCCAAACAACACCAGCAAAGCGCCCCCGCAGCTCCCCCACCGTCCTCCTCCTTCTTCTCCAAAGGGCAGGAGGGGAGACAACAGGGAGACTTTGTTGATGATACATGTCAGTATAAATAGATCCTCCGATGCACGCTCAGCCTCTCTGCGTGCTGCGAAGGCAGTGAGCCGGCTGATCCCCCTCAAGAACTGTTTTTTCCATGTCACCGAGTTCTCAAACGCCGTAAATAAAGGCTTAGTGTTCATTCATCAGCTGTCACAGAGTGAACGAGGCTGCACTGCACACAGAAGGCGGTCATATATCAGTTATAATAATATAATATATTAACAACCCACTTACTTAATGTCAGTCTATGTGACCAGTACACAATGTCAAATCTTTGAATGTAATAAAGCAGCCGAAGAGACTCAAGTCTCTAATGTCTGGCGCGCAGGGTGGATGCTCATTTTATTAGCTATAAATTGTAAAATTGTGTTCTTTCTTCAATTCAGATTTTCATTTTAAGCCAGCAGTTTATTCCAGATGAGTAGATACAAAAATGCTGAACTGTCCAAGGACTTAAAGGAACTTCGCTCCCTCTCGAAGTATAAACTGAAATTGATACAAACCAGATTAAACAGGAGAGACGCAGTCAGAGCAGAAGTGACAGCAGAAACCACATTTTCCCTCTTCTAACACTAAACTTTGTACCTCATTTCGATTTCATCGGCTCAGGTGAACCAGAAGGAACCTGTGAACGGTGTCCATAGTAACCGCTTTCTCCTGAAGAAATAATCCCTGTACAAACACTGACAGTGTGTTCTGTGGATTACAGGGTTATAAGGAGACTGGCTCTGAAAAATGATGCTCCCTTTGAGCTCTAGAAATCTAAGATCGCAGCTCTGGGAGAACCGCAGATGAAATTCCTTTTTACTGTGATGGAATGAAGGCTCAAGTCCTGTTAAAAAAATAAATAAATAAACCAAAAGTATCTGTGTGGAGAGATGAGTGAGGAAACAACAAAAGATGCAGATATTCTGTGGGAATATTTCCCTGCCAGTAAAACCACTGATACCACGGCTGCATCACCTGAATCATTTTACAGTAGCACCGACGGATAATTTAGGAAGTTCTTTGTGAATGAAATGTATGCACACATTCAAACTGTATAAGAAACAAAGTTTTTCCCTTTTTATATAAGTGCTCATTTAGATGTATGAATGCCCCGCACCAGAGATTTAGTTAAGAGAATAAAAAAAATTCCATCAGTGAGTGTTTAATATTATAAACCTAATATGTCTATAAACTCAAAGCTTCTTTTTGTAGAAGCAGAAGAGAAAGCAGAAGTAAAAGGAGAAGTGAAAGTAAAAAAAGTCAAGCAGATGAAGACACCAAAGAGAAAGAAGCAGGAGTGCGACTGTGGACTCACCGTAGTACTGGAGCTGCTCAGCGGAGCAGTAACCATCCGAGGCGGTGAGAAACCCCCCTGCCGTGAAGCTCATCTCCAACTCAGTCCACTCTCTCATCTGGACAGAAAAGCCTCTCTCTTCAACTAGTAATGCAGGCTCTGTCTTCACACACACACACACACATAAACACACAGAGACAATTACTCAGAGGATTCACGCAGACACGAAGGATCTGGGAAGTGTGGAGACATTCCTCAATCCCCAGGATGCGTCCAGGTCTCTTAGCTGTCCAGGCTTATATCCCAGCCTATTTTTAAAAAGCAAAGAGCAGCAGTGCAGCTGAGCCTCTTGGTCTGTGGTGGATGATGTGCTGGAGGAGGGATTTCACATCTCAGGGGGATAGACAAAAGGGAAAGTGGGGGACACCGAGGAGGGACGGGGATGGGACTGTGTGTCCAAACAGCTGGACCTGACTGGGACGTCATAGATCAGAAGACACTGGGGAAAGATGGTGACTTTACTCCTTGTGTGTTGAGGTTTGTATAACAGAGCGCAACAGCTGGACTTTGCAAAGGAAATGTTTTCTATTAATCTCACGTTTCAAATAAAAAGAAATCGTCCTCAAAGTTTCCCTTCAGATTAAACAAAAACCAGTTCTTTTAAGTTTACCGTATCTACACTGTGTGCCATGAATGTAACTGCCCATATTTGTCCTCCAGGCCTCAGCGCTGTGTTTACTCTTCCTTTTGTTTACCACTGTACTGTTTGTGCTGCGGTTAATATTGGACACCAGTTAGATTTAAGGCTCTCGGGGTCCTCGGCCTCCCACACAAACAGTTAACCGGACCAGGGCAGAGCAAAAGGAGTCAAGGCCTGCACCGCCCAGAGAAGACAGAAGAGTGACCCCATCACAGGCCTGTAAATCTCCGAGCAGGGCCGGTTGACACGCAGCATGCTTAGTGAGGATTAATAGTATCCTCCCGCCCACCTATCATCTCTTTCACTGGCTCGTTATGGGAATCAGGTCTGACTTATGGATAGCAGAGGGTTAGGGAAGAGCCAATCATTCTCAGGGAAACTGTAGCCTTCACTGGTGCAATCACGATCAGTCTCACTGACAAATGAAACAGGAATGTAGCTCCTGGCTGCACAGTGTTTTTTCTTTGAAGTGGATGTCCAAAGGGTAAATTGATACATATGTGGTCACAGCACAGTGGAAAAGTACAAGATAAAACCTACAGAAAAGATGCATAAAACAAGAAATGTGCCCCACTTCTCAAAAATCTATGCTGACTAACAACAAATAAGAGTCTGAAATATGGTAGGGTTTGCAAATAAAAACACTGCATATAAACTAAAACTAAAAATAACTTAAACATTAAAAAAAAAAAAGACATCATGGTAATCAACAGTGAAACCACTGTGAGAAGAATATCCATGTATATGTCCAAATAAATGAATCCCATGTAAGCGTACTTTTTCCAACAGATTTAAATGAGTGAATGATTGTTCCTCATTGAAGAAGTGCTTACTCAAACAAATGATAAGGTGTGAATGATTAGACCCTACTTATGTAAGTAAAGGGTGGAACCCTTCTTTTTTTTTAAAGGCTTTGATAACTAGGGTCAGGGGTCATTGTGCCAAGATCTAAAGAGGTCTCCAAGGCCTTCAGAGGAAAGGTTGTGAATGCCTATGAGGATTTTAAAAGATCTCCAGAATATGTTAAATCAGTCTACTTAAACACCTTAAAAGATTTGTAAGTGCAAAGTCAGCCTCCTTCATCTAAAAACAATAACCAAAGTTCATCACAGGACCTGCAGGTAACTCCCGCACCTGTTTCTGTCAGAGTGCACGCATCTACAATCAGAGGTTGCACAAATCTGACAATGCAGGGAGTGCTGGAAACAACTCTTTGGCGTCTCAAAAGATCATGAATGCAAGCCTACAGTAGAAATGTTTAACACAGGCCAAATACAGCTTCACACGAGAAGAACCTCTTACCAGTTGTGAAGCGTGGTAGTTGAAATGCTACACTCGGGTTTTTGTTTTTGGCCTTTTCTCGTGACTAGGTAGCCTCCTGTCAATTATTCAGCTGAATTCCAAATCATCTGCTTGAAGAAAGCGTGAGGCTGGTTAACACTGAACCTGTCAACTGAATTATGATCCTGTGTACATGAACAAACCCACCAAGCAATTAAAAAGAAGACATGAGCACTCTGTAACCCTCTATGGATAGACAGATGTTGGGGGAGCGGGGGTTGAAATGGACATCATGAAAACCAACAAACATCTCGCACTTGGAAGAGTGCATATTGGAGGGTGCAATACTGGCTTCTGATGCCAGAGGTGTGCTTACTTCCTTTATATTTTTTTACATTTAACTAAGAAAAATAGGTGCAGTGATTTATTGAAATGTGTGCAAACATATATGGAAATAGTTTTTAAAAGTCTGACATGCTTGTAAGTCAGTATTTGGTATGACAACATAGCCTGAACTCTCTTTCTTTATCATTTCTTTAGGTAGTCTGCAGTAATATTTCTCCATGCTTCTCGAAGGACATTCAAATCTCTTCTTTGGATGTTGTTGCTCTGTTCTGTATCAAGATGACTCCACACTGCTTCAATAATATAGAGATCTGGGCTCTGGGAGGCCAATCCATGACTGATAGATCTTCTCTATCCAGGTGTGCTTTTACTGCACTGGCGGTGTGTTTGGGATCATTGTCATGCTGAAAAAAAAAAGCCACGGCCAATCAGATGGTATTGCATGGTGGATCAAAATCTGATAGCACCTTTCTGTGTTCATAATTCCATCAATATTTGACAAGATCTCCAACACCCCTGACTGAAATGCAGCCCCAAACCATGAGAGAGCCTCCATCGTGTTTTACAGATGGCTGTAGACATTGCTGTACCTCTCTCCTGGCCTCTTCTGTACATACTGGTGGCAACGTGAACCAAAAATTTCAAATTTGGATTCATCACTCCATCAGACCTGTCACCACTGATTTTCAGTCCAGCTCTTGTGTAATGTGGCATATACCTCAGCCTTTTCTCCCTGTTTCCCTTCCTTAAGAATGGCTTCTTGACAGCCACTGAGACACCTCTGAGGAAGCTTCAGTGAACAGTAGATGGACCACCTGAAGGGTCAGAGGCATCTCTCAGGTCCTGTGTCAGGTCTCTGCTGGATCCTTAACTATATTTCAGATACTGTTCATCTGCTGTGGATAGTTCTTTTAGACCTGACATTTCTTTTGTCCTCCACTTGTCCAGTTTCCTCAGATGTTTGAAGGATACACTGCACACCGTTATGCTGAGATATGCCAAGTTCTTGTCAAATAGCTCTCTGGGAATCACCATATTGGTGCAGAAATACTATATTGTGTCTGTCAAATTGTGTTATCTTCAGATTCAGCTAAAGAAATGTAAATAAATTATGTGTTTTGTGTGCCTTTTTTATGCTTGAATATATCATAGGTTAGTGTTAAGTGGTTTAACACACACACAGACAGACGCACACACACACACACACACACAAAACTCCTCTGAAAATGGTCAGATACGGGGACTGGATTGAAAATGAGCAAAAAAGCAGCCAAAGTTCAAAGAAAAACTTTGGAAGACCTTCAGAAAGCTGGAGAACTATTGCTCAAGGCTACTTTAAAAAGTATAATCACAATATAATAATTGTTGACTGGACTAATGCAGTAAAATTAGCCTAAATCTTTTCTGTGGGTCAGACTGAGATGGTCAGTGGATCGGTTCTGTCTCTCGAGCCAAAACTGGTTTAGAGACCCACTGCAATCTACACAAAACAATTCAACTTAAGAATTAATATCACCTCCAGCATTATCACAGAAAATGCCTCAGTGATAGGCTGCTGATGGATTCTGGCACGAACCCCCTGCCAGAACTCACAGAGGTGAGTTATAGTTATTTCTTTGTCAAAGGCAGCGTGTCACATCCCAGCATACTAGTATATGTCGAAATAAAAACCACAATAACAAGCCATCCCTCCGACTCTCTCTGACCCCTGAGGAATGGAAGGGGAGCAGGGAGCAGGCAGCAGCACTGAGAGCGATGCTAAATGATGGGGACAATATCTGAGAGCGTGTAAATGTCACCATGGATCTTCTGGAGGTGTCACAGTGTTGAACATAGCCCCCATGGGAGTATCATAAAAAAAAATGGCAGGGTAGGAGGGGAAGACTTTTAGGTCACAGTCACATCAAGCATGGTTAGTTCAGCCAGATTCTGGAGTGAACTCTTTGGTTTTTGCCTCTACCCGCATGAGAAGGGAGTATTCTGTAGTCTGTCATGTCTACATAAACACGGGCACAGAAAACTACAATTAACACAAAATCTCCTCTATCCTCCAGACCGACAACTCATTAGTCCTGAATCACTCACACAGCATAAGCCCAGAGATAAATTCAGCACATAATAAATCCTGTTCGGCACGTCCTCTCCATGTGATCAGCTCCTGTCTCTATCACACAGCTGCTGGCTGGTAGCTGTGGCTCGATAACAGCCCGGACTGTTTACTGATCCTCGCAGGAAACTTACACTTGTATGAGAGTGGCCTCCGGATTTTGTGAGTAAAGTCCATAGCTTATGCCTCAGCATATGTAAGTGAGAGTGGTTGGGGAGGTATTCAGCTATCGCAAGGAAGAATGTAAATTGTCAATTGTTACTTATGGAGTATTTGTTTGAAACCATATTGCAGACAGAATAAACAGATTATTTAGGCTTTATTTGACGAAATGCACTGAATTTCACTAAAGGGGACCATCATACTCTTCCTTATGTTCTGTCAAATATAAACCATTACAAAAGCCAAAATTTGTTTATGAGGAGCAGCAAACTAGAACTAAACTGGCTTAAAGGGAGAGGAGCAGCGAGCAAAAACGTCTTGCTTCGAGCAGTGGATGAACTAAGAGGCTACACCCAGGCCCTGAATAAGGCCAATAACTTAATTCTGTACCATGCAGCGCCACTTTAGCAGAGCCCAAGAATAAAAATGCTTTTATGTAAGGCATGCAAGACTGTAGCTCTCATAACAGTACAGTACAAGTATCCTTATTCAGAGTGAAACCTGTTGACGGTTACAGGCAACGAGCAATAATCTGTTGCAGCAATTTATCCCACTCTGTTCACTACGGTTGGAAAAGAGGCCACAAAAATGCACGTTTCTCCCTGCTTCCGTATATTTTTATTTTTCCTTATTTTTACAGGTTCTTTGGGGTAATACAGTGCAGGATAGTATCCAGATTGGATCACATGGATTTTACGCGAGCCCACTAAATACAAACTGGCTCTCATGGAACAATGAAGTATGAAATCGCAACACTGTGTTAGGTTTTCATTTGGTTATTTTTGGGATAGTTAGAGGTTCTGGACTCACCGGTCTTCCTGCTGTGCCGACTGTCTCACAGTCATGTCACTTTGTCCAGCTTTGGCCTTTTGTAAAGTTGACAGCAACCCAGCCTCTATTCTCTCTCTCTCTCACACACACACACACACACACACACACACAGAGTAAACAGAACCTTTCACATGAGATGTGTTTTGGCTACACATGCTGACCAAAGATCTTTAGTGATAGTCAGATTCATAGGTTTTTTTTATATATATATATATATAAAAGCTAGGATACTTTTTTTCTTTTAAATCTGGGAAACATTTGAAATTAAACAAAGTTTTAGTGTGAAATAACAGATAAAAAAAACAAACTTTCCCTAAAATCTCCCATAAGAGCCCTTTTTTTGGTTGCACTCGGGATTTGAACTGGCAACCAAGTTCTAAAACCAAGTCATAAGCCCCCCCCCAAAGGAACTGGACTCAGCTCATTAAGAAATTCCCAGTATTTCGTGTTTATAAACAGCCTCTTGTTCATGTCTGGTGATGGATGGATGCGCCCTATCACTGACTCTTCCTGCTAACTCCCCAGCATGTTTAACAATCTCTCTGCCACTGTTTCACAATCACCCCCTTCCCTCAAATACACACACACACACACACACACACACTTACCAAACCCTTGATATTTTTTGTTCTGACCTTACTTCCTCTGTGGGTGGGCCCTTAGTGTTTTCAGTGTATTATATATATTTAATAGTGAGAGAAAATGTGTGGGTACGCGTGGGTGTGCAACTGAGAGGCCAGTGTGAATCTGCTAATGAAGAAAAACAACAAGGCTGTCACGGCCTCCCAGAAGCAGGTCAAACACAGTCGCTGCGGGTTCAGGTCAGTGAAGGCAAAGGCCGAAAGGTCAAAATTAAGGCCGAGAGCAGACCTTGACCTGTACTGAGCACGAAAAAAAAAAAAGTGTGCTGTCAAGATAATAACTGTTAAGAGAGGGGGTTTTTTTTGTCCCAAATGACTCAATCAAGACTTTACTCAAAATGAAAGCAGCAGAGAAAATGTGGTCTTCATGACTTTAATCTTTACAGTATCATAACCCACCAAAAACATTTATAAATCCTGAAGGTACCGACTTTCATATCAAACTGTGCAAAACACTGAAGAAAATGTATAACATGAACAAAGTATTGAAAATCTGTGCTAAGAGATGTGATTTCATCACCAGTGCAATCAAAACTGGTCCAGACTTCAAAGAGCAACAAAACTTTGTGGCACTCTGTGCAACCCTCAATCAAGACTAAATACCAATGACTTTGTCCAATTAGACACATCTCTGTATTCACCCCCACCCACCCCGGATAACACAAGCTTCAAGTTACAGGAGATGTTCTGAAACACTGTAAATGAGGTCAGACTCACTTACTTAGGGCTTCGTGCAATGATCAGACATCTTCAAGCACCAGAATAAAAAAAAAAAAGAAACCTCTCAGTGGCATCAACAAGTTTCTGATATATGTGCGTTGGCATCATATCAAGAGCTCAGGAGCTGTACTCACACAGCTTCTTAGTAAAAGAGTGGCTCCTGCTGAGAAAAGATGTGTGGCCTAAAATTGTTATAACTCTTAGATTTAAAAAAAAAAAGACTTCCCCCTTACTGTTAAAACCTCAGTCCTATTCACAAAGCATCTGAACCTCCAGGGAGCTGCTTAGTGAAAACTGTAAGGAGTTGGAAAGATGACTTCCAACAGGCTTAATGGTTTCTTAAGAAGTGGAGACAATACAATAGAGGCAAAATAATATCCAAGCAACAAATAATGGCAAATTTATCACACAACAGGCTTGATGCAGGGATGTTTGTGCTGATTCTTGTTAAAGATGAGCTCACACTGCTACAGCGCCACAAATGAAAGTGGTTAAAGGTGATGAAGCTTGGGTCTGTCACACACCATTAAAGTCCAACCAAAAAAAACAGTATCATTTTGTGACACAGCGCAGACTCACAAAAGGCCATTAATGAGTAAAGCAGGCACCCCTGCTGCTGCTAGAGCCTGATTATAGAAAGTTGAACCTTTTTTTTAAAAAAAAAAATCCATTATAAAATTGATTAAGCAGTAAGATGACCAGCATGGTAATCAATCTAAGCAAACACATAACTACCAGCATATGAATAGGCTACAGGTTTCAGCCCCTTGCTTGAGATGTTTTTCCAAGTCACTCGTAAACTCCCAACATTTTACTTAAAATTTCCAGTCCGAGCTTGGAGTTCTCCGATTATCCTCAGTATGTTTGTGAATACAGTCTCAGGCTGACAGGAGGAGTTTTCATCCATGTCTGACACGTAAAACCTTTAACTGTCCCTTTAAAACTAAAAGTTAAGCTCACTAAAAGTGAAGAACTTTAACTGCTGTTGTACTAACCAGACACAAATATTGACTGTAAACATTAAAAAGGATCACAGCATAATAAATACATCTCTAAGATTAAGTGTACAGTTTCGATCCTGATGGTGTCAGAAAGGTGGTTATGAGGATTCCACTGACATCGCGTGTTTGGCCGAGTCCCACCAATGAACTGTGAGCGCGCTGGTTTAGCTCCCAATCAGAGGTGCTGTCTCATCGTGGTTGAGCTCCACTCGTGCCTGAGCGTTACGGTAAATCATGAACTGGACAGAGATCTGAACCACGGTGTTAAAGAATATAAAGAAAAACTGTTTTTAAATGCAAAACCAGATGCTACTCATTTCTGTAAATATTTGACCCTAAAGTAATGAAAGACAAACATTATAATTTATGGTATAAAAAAATGAAATAAATAAAGAGAGTTTACTGGTCAGCAAACAGTGGCTCCCAACTGGGCTGATTATCATCAACCAGAATGAATAAAAAAAATTCCACTATATCGACCCATGTGCTAGTGCTGATTAGTTTTTAAGCTTTAAATAAACTGCATAAGACAATGACAGCAGAGACATACCCTTAGAAAAATATTTACCACGACCCACAATTAGGGAATCAGACTGATCATGTCGTATGTTCACTAAATGCCAGTCATCATCAAGCCGCATCCATCTGCACTGTCATCACTAACTGAAAACAGACTTCAGTCTACCACTTAAGTGCAGTGCAAAGAAAGAAGTGGCCTACAGGAATCACTAGGGGAGCTTTTATTGTCTTGTTTCTTTCCTAACCACAGACCAGCTTCCCTGCAAATATTTGGTCCTTTAATCCTCCATACCGTGTTTCGATACACAATCATCTAATCCCTTCTGAGGAGCTCTGCTGGCTTCCAGCTCAGCGTTTCATAAAATGTAACACATAAATGTAACTAATGTAGGAGAGCCCTGAGGCTCAGCATCACCTTCCATGATTTATTCTCTTTTAAAGGATACGATGAGGTCTAAAGAGAGAGTGCCAAGGCTCCCGATGAGCCAGGGCAGGTGGTGGATTAGGTAGCTGCTTTCACCCTGGCCCAGGTCAGGGTTCTTCAAGAGGACGCTTAGGCCATATGTAGTGTTTCCTAGGATAACCAGTGCGAACAGGAAGTAAGAAACACCCGCTGTCGACTTCCTCTTGAACTGTGGGGGAAAATGAGACAACAGATAGGGGAAGTGGGGAAGAGAAAAAATTATTTTTTTATTTAAATAGGAATGCATGACACTTCATAAAGTCACCACGTATACAATTAGATGCATCAAAGTTTGGACACCCGAGACATTTTGTTCTTGAAGGCGAGTGCAGATTCATCTTCACTTTAAGCACAGAAATACTGCATTAACTGCAGAGTTTACCCGAGTAAAATGCAGCTGAGTCCCGTTGATGTCAGGCGACAGACTTAGTAGTTGTAACAGTTTCCCACTTAGAGTGGAGTCTAAAGATGGCTTCTTTCATTTGACCCACATTTTGGATTTATGGCAAGAACATTAGGATTTACTTCCAATAACTTTTTCCTTATTAAATGACATAGAAATACTGAAGAAACAGCCCACACACGACCTTGAGAGAAAAACACATTACTGAATAACAACAAGGACTTATTCAGCTACTTCGAATAAAGCTAAAATGTCTGTGTTTTAAGTCTACATTCAACATATATATGAACTTGAATATATGTTTTGGTACACACAGTTTGTTTTATCTGCATTACACTGTAATACAAACTGTAATGGGGATAATTGTTCACACAGGTATTAACTTATGGACTAATGTCTGCTGCCTACAGTATACAGCATGTAGAGCTGAAAAATTTACACATTTATACCCGACCCTACTTTATCATACTCACATTAGTGTATATCTGTGGAAGTCTGGAAAAGAGGTAGAGGACTGATGAAAGTGACCCAATGCAGAAACCAATGATCTCATTAGTGGTAAAAGGCTGAGGGAACAAAGGGGCAGATGCTACGTTACCACAAAAAAAAGAGAAGGACTGCTTTCTTCAAACCAGTAATTCAACAAATGATCAGGACGCACCGTGACAGCGCTAACACTAGAAGTTGAGAGCAAAGAGCGACTTCTAAACCCAGAAGAAATGATTTCCTCCTGGGCGCCTACATCTGGGAGCTGGGTGAGGCTTGTGGCAAAGCATAGGATGCAGAACACACCCACCACATGCAAACCTGTCCTGCCTGGTAAAAAGACAACACCTAGGTTACTCAATCAATAGGACAGAAGACAAGTACAGAGTACACAGATTACCCTTGTGTCATATCGATAACACAGATGTCTAAAGAGGGACCCAAATAAGACATAAAGGCATTGCAAAAGACATAAAGGAATGGCAAAAAACAAAATCACTCACTTTCAAAGGCTTTGCGCTTCATCTTGTAGTAAGTATACATAGAAAGCATCACCAAGTCAGCTATAATGTAATAAACAGCTGTATATTTCTGGATGACAGGAATAAAGAAAGACAAAACAAGTCAGATCAATGGAAAAAATTGATTTCTTTAACAAAGTTAGTTGTCATCCTGGAATTTGCTTAAAAAAGCAGTCTAAAAATGTGGTGTGCATTTTTGCTTCTGTACAGTCCAATATAAAGCTAAAACAAGTTATCTGACAAAAATGTACTCATAAAGAAACATAATTAGCTGACATAAACTTATAATAAAATTGTAAAATGTCACAGCTGACATTTCTTTCATTAAAAAGTGTTTCATTTAAATCATAATACATTTTATTTTTACAAATACAACAGAGCACTTGTCACTGCTTTTGACATTTTCTATATTAAACTGCTGTTGTGCATTAAAAATACAAGGAAATTAACTGACAGTACTGTCATAGGAAACAACCTCACACTGAGGTAAGGATCACATCACTACAAGTTACCTGAAGTGGAAGCTGATCTGCCAAAAAGGAGCCAATCAGATTACAGGAGTCACCTGCCAACCACAGCAGCAGAAACCAAATGGAGAGGGCTCTGTCCATATTCCCAGTTTTACATGAGTTGTAATACTGCCTGTAAACAGAAAGAACAGATGGAAACATGCAGGACATTTAGTTAAACTAGCGTTTCCGCTCAGTGCCACAAACGCCAACACAAACACTTACGGAAACGAAGACACCATGAAGCAGAGAATGGACAGGAGGCCGAGGTAGACGCTGGCCATATCCCTGGCGTCCTGGGCACATTCCCCGAGCCCTTCCCAAACCCATTTGGACCCATTAGGACACAGAGAACTGAGGTTTTCTGGAGTGGTCCATCCAAAGGCGGTGCGTGTGAGGACTCCGTCTGTAGGCATTGTTCTTCACGGAGTGCGGCGGCTCTGCAAAAACAACACCTTCAGCCTGTGAGCAAGCGATTACTATGCATGTGAAACCGATACATCCAGATTTCCACCACACGGTCAGCACCAGCGCTATGGGCACGGACACCAGCATCACATACGGACCACAAACTTCAATATAACCGCCTTCAAACAGAGTTTACGGACGTCTGAGACTAAATTAAAGACAGCCGATTCACCTCCACATTCAGCTGTTGCTAGCGTCGCTATTTTTAGGCAAAACACAAAAACAGATAGTGTTAGCTCCTAAGCTACCAAACAGCATCTGCCTAATAACCGTTTGCTGGATGTCGTAGGCGGCTTTTACGTGGATAACGTCCCCAAATGACCCCACTCAAATTAACTAAAGTGTAAAATTCATCTTGCCTGTGCAGTGTCTGCGGAGTCCTTAGCGGTACAGCTTCTCAGCAACCACAGATAGCAAAGAATAAACAAAACAAGTCTGCGTCTCTGAGCTGATTGGTGGATTCTTACAAAGGAGTAGCGAGTCACGTGACTCGCCATTCCCAGTTAAAGGAGGCGGTCCTTCAAACTAAACGTCAGAGTTCAGACAAAACTCTGATTTTAAACCACTACACTTTGTTACATATTCATTTTTAGATAATTCAGTTCGTTAAAATGTCGAGAAAGAATTAAGAATTTTTTTTCTGTTTCACACCATTCAGGTTGTACAGTATGAAAAGATCAATTGTCAAAAGTGTTTAGGCTGCGGGTCGTGCATATAACAGTATGTTTTCGCCTTATTGTCACATACCTGCAGAAGTGGGCCTCACACATTTCACATACACTCATCACATATTACCAAGTTAAAGTGGATTATTTTCCTCCATTAGTTACTCGAGCCTTTATTGGTCACTAACTATTCAGTAAATAGTTACTTAGGCTGTATATATACAGCCTCACTGCATGATCACATCAATACAAGTCAATCCTGCTGTACGCAAACGTGACAAATGTTCCCAATCAATTAGACTTTAAAGTTAGCTCGAGAGGACAACTGAGGCAGTTTTGTTAGAAATGACAAAATGGCCAAATATTACAATAAAATGTTTTATAAAAAACACAATTACCCTATTTGAAAAAGCCGATGAACTCCAGCGTCAGACGTTGAACCGGAGAGGAGCTACAGGATTCATCATTTCCTCATTAAAGCGCTGGAAGATCGTGTCAGCTGACAGGTGGTTGACTCAGCGCCTAAACTGTGCAGTCAGCTCCCTGGTTTTTATTTCCCAAGTTTCCCCCGTCACGTGTTCTTCGTAGACAAGTTTGGACCCGAGGAGACGCTCAGGTTTTTTATATCAAAGTGATCACAGCAGCGAGGAGACGCCGAGCTCGGTCTCGTGTTTCCTTTAAGGGAATGACACTGCAGCGGTTAAAAAAAAACAAAAAACCAAAGAAAGAGGAAGCGGTTCATTTTTCATACTTCACACGTCACTGACTGCCTTTTAGTTACTGTGATGTGTATGAAGGTTCTAGAAAACATCGAGAGAGGTTAATAGAATCGTTTATTACTTTATTTACCTTATTTAATGTGTAGTAGTATGCCTGAAGACCCAGAGTAAATAATTACAGCTGATGTAATACAGTAGTGTGAGTCCTTATTGATTCTGGTAAACCACAGGGTTTTTGTGCTTTGCCTGTCAAAGATAGGTCTATAACTGGACTGGAGACTTTTTACCGCTGTGAGCACAAAGGGATACCCTGAAATCACACATACAAGGCCCAAACTAGTATTATCCTCAGGCTGAGATGCCACCAAGACAACAGGTCACACCAGGTAAACCTATTCCACACGACACATTTTCTTCGTTATATTTCAAGAACAGGTTTTTATTGATGACGCACCCAAACATTAATACGGCAGGAACACCTTCAGAGGGCTAGATTCTCTTATTTACATAACGTTTCCACAAAGTCATACAAATACTTGGTAGGCTTCAGCTCAAAGTATATATTTAATACATTAAACAGAACAGGGGATTTCGTTGTTTTATAAAGCAATTGTCACAACAAATCTACATATGAAAATGGATGATAGAAAAGAAATGACAGATTGCTAACTACTGCAAAACAAGGCCTACTTTAAAATCTGTACAAGCAAATCTGAATGTCCATGAAAGGATGAGGGAATGCAGCTCTTCATCTTTTAGTCCTCAAGAGTTCTCAGAAAAGCAGACGTCTAGTGTAGCTGAGGATAATTCTTTCAAAAGGCAAGGACGAGATAAACCAAGCTTCTTGTACAGAATCTCTCATCATTTTTGTGTCTTTCCTGTCTCCAAAGAGAAGTGTGGGATGTGAGGAAGACAGTTTTTCACTTCTCTTGTTTCCTTTGTGCCGGGTTCTCACTTGATGTGGACCACTTTCTCATCTGTTTTCAACCGTTTGCGTCGGGGCTGTATGAAGTCGTCCTCAGAGTCGTCCGTGTTGTCGTCCTCCTTTTCTTTTTCCTGCGGGGACTCGGGTTCAGCTGTTTCAGGGAAGCTTTGGCCTGGGAACATCTCCTGCAACTTCTCCTCAAAGTACAGGCTCACTGCCTTGCCGGATATCGCCATCTCTGATCCCGCCTGCCAGAGGAGGAGGAGGTAGGAAAAGGAGTGACATGAAGGAAGACGGTGTGAGAGTGCCATTGGGCAGGAAGAATGAATAAGTTGAAGCAGGGAAGAGGAAGAGGAGAATGAGGAGACAAATTAGATCTGGTTAAGACTCCTGATGGCAGGGTAACCCCGGCTCAACCTTGCTGTACAGAGCAGGGATTTCCTGCCTCCCTGTCCCACTGTGGCTCCATGAAGCAGTTCCACAATTAATGGAAGACGTCAAAATTTCAGTAAGGCCATTTTCACATGCTTCCACAGAATTCAGGGCTCTAATCAACCAGAGGGGTCAAATACAGTATCTGAACATTTAAAAGGTGGTTGAAAACCTCTGATGCCCACTATTAACATGCACAAAGCAAATATTTGCATGTGAAATAGAAAGAAAAGCCTAAATGTCAATCTGCCACCCATCACAAAAGTACTACCACCAGCCTCCACCCTTTCCAAAAACAAAAGCTACTAGATAAATGCAGGATGTACTATGATTTACAAACCAAATGTAAACAATAGTGACACTATAAAATACAAGCAAGCAAACAAACATTTTTAGACTTACTTATTCTGAACCTCAAAACACCCTCTAATCTAACACACTGTCACCCAAGGAATTCTCTACACTGGAATGGATAAAGGGGTAGGAACATTTCTCAGAGCCTCAGCAGGAGCCTCAGTGGGAGGGGGCAGGAGATCTGCACTCCATTTGAAACGGCTTACCTGTGTATTAATCTGTTTCTCCTCATCATAAACCTGGATTATTCGAGACATCTAAAAAGGGGCAATAACATTACAACAAAGACAGTGAAGTAGCAGGGGGGGGGGAGAAAAGAGTTCACAGCATAGGCAGGTAAGATAATAACAGATCAGGAATCTGTTCAGGCCTTCTGTGCTCAAACACAAGGTGTGCATCCCTGTGTCATTACTGCAGAAATTAACAGCAGGTAAAGATCTCACTGGACACAGGAAGCAATGTTTTATAACCCCAGTTTAAAAAAAAAAAGTTGGGACATTATGTAAAATGTAACCCATATCTGATTCACAATAGAACAAAGGAAACATATAAATGTTTAAACTGAGACATTTTACTATTTCATGAAAAATTGAAGCTCATTTTGAATTTGACTGCAGCAACATGCCTCCAAAAAAAAAGAAGTTGTGACAGTGTCATGTTTACTACTGTGTATCACCCACTCTTCTTTTAAGGACAGTCTGGGAACTAAGACCATGAGACCAGCTGAGTTGCTGGACTTTTGGGAGAGAAATGTTGTCCCATTCTCGTCTGATACAGGACTCTAGGTGCTCCACAGTTCTGGGTCTTTTTTTTTTGTCAAATTTTTTGTTTCATGATACTCCAAATGTTTTCAGTTGGCAGGCCGGTTCAGGACCAGACTCTTCTACTATGAAGCCATGCCGCTGTAATAGACGCAGTATGCAGTTCAGCATTGTCTTGCAGAAATATGCAAGGCCTTTCCTGAAAAAGACATTTGGATAGGAGCATATGCTGCTCTAAAACCTGGGTATACCCAGAGTTGTAGCCAGTGGGTTGACAATTTCAGTAGTTAGCTACAAGAACAGATTGCTATTCTAACAGTTAGCTAGCAACACGGCCATTAGCAAGCAGTTGTCCGGTATCCCTGTTGCACGTTGGCCTGTGAAATTTTTCTGGCTGGAATCCCGTATACCTTTCAGTATTGATGGTGCCTTTCTAGATGTGCAAGCTGCCAATGCCATAGGCACGGATGCACCCCAGAGATGCAGGACTTTGAACTGAGCGCTGATAACAAGCCATATGGTCTCTCCCCTTTTTAAGCCAGAGAACACGATGTCCATGCTTTCCAAAAAGAATTAAACATTTTAATTCATCTGACCACAGAACAGTTTTCCTCAGTCCATTTTAAATGAGATTTGACCCAGAGAAGACAGCATCATTTCTAGATCACGTTCACATATGGATTCTTCTTTGCACGACAGAGCTTTAACCTGCGTTTGTGGACAGCAGACAGCGAATTCTGGAAGTGTTCCTGAGCCCATGCCGTGATTTCCATCACAGAATCGTGTCTGTTTTTAATGCATCCAATCTTGATTTTTTGGCCTTGTCCCTCGTGCACAGAGATTCCTCCAGATTCTCTGAATCTTTTGATGATATTATGTACTGTAGATGAGATATTCAAGGTCTTTGCATATTTACATTGACGAACATTATTCTGAAATTGTTCCACTACTCGTAGATGCAGTTTTTTTGCAGATTGGTGAACCTTTGCCCATCTTCTGTGAAGCTCTGCCTCTCTGAGACGTTTTCATACACAGTCATGGTATTGACCTGTTACCAATTAACCTAATTAGTTGCAAAATGTTCCTCCAGCTGTTTCTTTTTTAGTACCACTAACTTTTCCAGACTTTTGTTGTCCCTGTCCCAACTGTTCTGAGACACGTTGCTGCCATCAAATTCAGCTAAGATTTTTCATGAAATAGTAAAATGAAACATGTTTTCTATCTTCCACTGTGAATAAAATATGGGTTTATGAGATTTGCAAATCATTGCATTCTGCTTTTATTTACATTTTACCAACCTATTTGTAACTGGGGTTGTAGCTTCAGCTTTGAAAAAGCTCACCTGATATCTCTTCACCACTGAGATGTAATAAATGTATTTTTTGGGCAACCATAGCATTTTATATGGGTAGATATGGCATCGAGCAGTAAATTGATTCCCAGCCGGTCACACCTTTACTGTCTGTCTCTTGCCCCACTCTCTTCCGTGTTTCCAATCTATCGGCACTTCTATCCAAATGAAGGAGGTATAATGCCAAAAAAATACAAATTAATTACTTAAGTTCAAGTTTATATTTTACAACTAACATACATCACTGGAATGACTCAATCACATATTTGGTAACCAGCTAAAAATAGTATTCCCAGAAACCTCTAACAGCATTATCCAAGGATTCAAATAATCTCTCAAGGATTTTGCCTCAATGAACTAGATGGTACCCGAGATGCTTCTAGTTCAGTAAAGCTCTCTATTGTAACCCCATAAGCCTTTGAAAACCTCTATTCAAAGCTTGTAGGAAGGTTATTCTCATCAGGCTCGATAAGCATTCTCTGTTTTTGCTGTTTTGTATTTTCAGATAAACTCAGCTGTTGACTCTTATCTGAGGAATCCAATTTATTTCAGTAAGAATGATTTCTCAGGTTTTAAAACTAATAATGGTATTAAATCTATCTTAACTACCCAGGCTGTCACTTCAGTAATTCCTCACTAATTAACAGCTTACTAATCACCTTCAATAGAGTACTCTTATTACATTACAGTGATGATGTTGAGATGAAAATTTCTATGTCATAATATTGCATTCAAACTAATCAAACAATGTTTTGACCAAAATCATCCTTCACAGATGAGAACTGGAAATGCTGTTAATTTCAGTCACACTGTATTACACTGCAGATATACGGTGAGGTTGTGCTGCATGGCTCAGAGTGTTTACAATCACTACAAGCCCAAATAAATTTAGTCTCAAGGTAGGCTAAGTCCAGACTTCTTGATAAAGCAGATGTGCCCTTGAGCTGGAGGGTGTAACACATAAGCAGTGTACTTTGCAGTAGATCCATCTAGTTAACATCAAGCATGAGCATGTGCAGCTGTTTTCCAGTGCATAAAGGTGGTACATAAAAACAGCAATTGAGCCCACACTAGCATTTCAGTACCACAAAGCAACAAAAATAAATACATCCATGTGAAAATGCATTATTCCTCCTAAGGGCAATGTGCATGAAGATTATATGAAGTGTATTAAAAAATATACAAGTAATCACAGCCATCCATTAAAAACAAACGTGGGTTTTCATTATAATGCAGACGGTGTTAACAGGGTCACATGGTGTTCTTGCAGCCAGTGTGAAGAGAGCACAGTGACACTCACTCCATCCTTTACCAGCCAGTGTTAGTAAGTGTACAAAACTGAACACAAATTGCAGTCCCTAAACACCACTTCCATCTGAAATACCAGGCAGTCTTCAAAATCGGGTTAGACCAACATGATGGTTTGCCTTGTACTGTTTGACCAAGAAAATGGTCAAATAATTCAATATATATATATATATATATATATATATAATTTTATTTTTTTTGAATCAGCAGGCAATTCAAATTTCAAACCATATCAGTCTAAACCATGTCTGCATGCACACACACAAGCAGGTGCCATTCCCCAAAGCAGTCTCAAGACTCATGCTGCTCACCTCATTGTATTTTGCGCAGTTCTTGAAGACCAGGCGTATATCGGACACAAACTCCAGGATAGACTCGTAGTACTGGGAATTCCGCAGCTGCAGCTTCTTCTTCACCTTCTTTAGGTCCATGGGCTGCTTGATTATCTTGTAATAGTTGGGCACCTAGTAAAGCGGGTCAGATAACATCTCAAATTACTTTACACAACTACAAAAGCTCTTCTTTTGATCTTAAATGAGTGGTAAATAGCAATGTGGCTTGCAGTGCATCAAAAAATGCAGAGAAAAATATTTTATAATTTAGGGATTTCCTTAACAGCTGGTGAATGATCAGACATTTTAAATACAGCATTTCAAGCTACAACATGCGTTTAAACACTGTCATAATCGACAGAAAAATCAGCCATCTTTCACTGCTTAGCTCTCACTACACAACTGTGACTAGCAGTGATTTGCAGCCATGCTGTACTGCAGTCCAATGAAAAACATTAGCGCAGCAATGTTTGAGTATATAGGACATGTGTCTATATACACATAATCAATACGTGTATATAGAACACATCAAAAACATGGGCCATGGTACTACCACGAGTTCAACTAGTGAGGATTTTTAATGTCTGTAGCAGGAGAACCTAACCTTTGGGCTTAATGTGGTCATTTTAACTTTGAATTTCTAAAATCCAGATACTTTTAGGACAGGATACTGTAACAAGAGGACGACCTCACTTTTTAGATGGCCTTTACCGTCTGCAGTGGGTGAAACCAAAAACACAGTTTTATTTTTAAAATGTTTTTTAAACTTTTTTGTTTTGGCATTATTATTGCCTTTATTTACAGACAGCAAATACAGACAACAAATGTGAGGCAAAAGCAAAGAGGAGGAAGATATGCAGAAAAGACAAGTGGCTGAGACATCTGTCCCAGCCAGTGTAAACGCTGCGGTCAAACCACAGGTAATGAGCACAAAGAGCTAACATCTCAATTATTAATCAAACTAAAAAAAACAAAAAAACAAATCCAAGTAAAATGATGACTCTCTCACACACACACACATATATATACATACACACACACACACACACACACACACACACACAGGGGTTGGACAATGAAACTGAAACACCTGGTTTTAGACCACAATAATTTATTAGTATGGTGTAGGGCCTCCTTTTGCGGCCAATACAGTGTCAATTCATCTTGGGAATGACATATACAAGTCCTGCACAGTGGTCAGAGGGATTTGAAGCCATTCTTCTTGCAGGATAGTGGCCAGGTCACGACGTGATGCTGGTGGAGGAAAACGTTTCCTGACTCGCTCCTCCAAAACACCCCAAAGTGGCTCAATAATATTTAGATCTGGTGACTGTGCAGGCCATGGGAGACGTTGAACTTCACTTTCATGTTCATCAAACCAATCTTTCACCAGTCTTGCTGTGTGTATTGGTGCATTGTCATCCTGATACACGGCACCGCCTTCAGGATACAATGTTTGAACCACTGGATGCACATGGTCCTCCAGAATGGTTTGGTAGTCCTTGGCAGTGACGCGCCCATCTAGCACAAGTATTGGGCCAAGGGAATGCCATGATATGGCAGCCCAAACCATCACTGATCCACCCCCATGCTTCACTCTGGGCATGCAACAGTCTCGGTGGTACACTTCTTTGGGGCTTCTCCACACCGTAACTCTCCCGGATGTGGGGAAAACAGTAAAGGTGGACTCATCAGAGAACAATACATGTTTCACATTGTCCACAGCCCAAGATTTGCGCTCCTTGCACCATTTAAACCAACGTTTGGCATTGGCACGAGTGACCAAAGGTTTGGCTATAGCAGCCCGGCCGTGTATATTGACCCTGTGGAGCTCCCGACGGACAGTTTTGGTGGAAACAGGAGAGTTGAGGTGCACATTTAATTCTGCCGTGATTTGGGCAGCCGTGGTTTTATGTTTGTTGGATACAATCCGGGTTAGCACCCGAACATCCCTTTCAGACAGCTTCCTCTTGCGTCCACAGTTAATCCTGTTGGATGTGGTTCATCCTTCTTGGTGGTATGCTGACATTACCCTGGATACCGTGGCTCTTGATACATCACAAAGACTTGCTGTCTTGGTCACAGATGCGCCAGCAAGACGTGCACCAACAATTTGTCCTCTTTTGAACTCTGGTATGTCACCCATAATGTTGTGTGCATTGCAATATTTTGAGCAAAACTGTGCTCTTACCCTGCTAATTGAACCTTCACACTCTGCTCTTACTGGTGTAAGGTGCACCAGTATATATACATATACATACACATATATATATATACATATATATATACATATATATATACATATATACATATACATATATACATATATACATATATACATATACATATACATATATACATATATACATATACATATACATATATACATATACATATATACATATACATATACATATACATATATATATATATACATATACATATATATATATATACATATACATATATATATATATACATATACATATATATATATATACATATACATATATATATATATACATATACATATATATATATATACATATACATATATATATATATACATATACATATATATATATATACATATACATATATATATATATACATATACATATATATATATATACATATACATATATATATATATACATATACATATATATATATATATATATACATATATATATATATATATATATATATATATATATATACACATATACATACATATATATATGTATATACAGTGGTGTGAAAAAGTGTTTGCCCCCTTCCTCATTTCCTGTTTTTTTGCATGTTTGGCACACTTAAGTGTTTCGGAACATCAAACCAATTTAAACAATAGTCAAGGACAACACAAGTAAACACAAAATGCAATTTGTAAATGAAGGTGTTTATTATTAAAGGTGAAAAAAAATCCAAACCATCATGGCCCTGTGTGAAAAAGTGATTGCCCCCTAAACCTAATAACTGGTTGGGCCACCCTTAGCAGCAACAACTGCAACCAAGCGTTTGCGATAACTTGCAATGAGGCTTTTACAGCGTTCTGGAGGAATTTTGGCCCACTCATCTTTGCAGAATTGTCCTAATTCAGTTACATTAGAGGGTTTTCGAGCATGAACGGCCTTTTTAAGGTCATACCACAACATCTCAATAGGATTCCGGTCAGGACTTTGGCTAGGCCACTCCAGAGTCTTCATTTTGTTTTTCTTCAGCCATTCAGTGGTGGACTTGCTGGTGTGTTTAGGATCATTGTCCTGCTGCAGAACCCAAGTTGGTTTCAGCTTGAGTACACGAACAGATGGTCGGACATTCTCCTTCAGGATCTCTTGGTAGACAGCAGAATTCATAGTTCCATTTATCACAGCAAGTCTTCCAGGTCCTGACGCAGCAAAACAGCCCCAGACCATCACACTACCACCACCATATTTTACTGTTGGTATAATGTTCTTTTTCTGAAATGCAGTGTTCCTTTTACGCCAGATGTAATGGGACACACACCTTCCAAAGAGTTCCACTTTTGTCTCACCGGTCCACAGAATGTTTTCCCAAAAGTCTTGGGGATCATCAAGATGTGTTTTGGAAAAATTGAGATGAGCTTTAATGTTCTTTTTGCTCAGCAGTGGTTTTCTCCTTGGAACTCTGCCATGCAGGCCATTTTTGCCCAGTCTTTTTCTGATAGTGGAGGCATGAACGTTGACCTTAACTGAGGCAAGTGAGGCCTGCAGTTCTTTGGACGTTGTTGTGGGGTCTTTTGTGACCTCTTGGATGAGTCGTCGCTGCGCTCTTGGGGTAATTTTGGGCGGCCGGCCACTCCTGGGAAGGTTCACCACTGTTCCATGTCTTCGCCATTTGTGGATAATGGCTCTCACTGTGGTTCGCTGGATTCCCAAAGCTTTGGAAATGGCTTTATAACCCTTTCCAGACTGATATATCTCAATTATTTTCTTTCTCAATTGTTCCTGAATTTCTTTGGATCTCGGCATGATGTGTAGCTTTTAAGGATCTTCTGGTGGACCTTACTGTGTCAGGCAGCTCCTATTTAAGTGATGTCTTGATTGAGAACAGGTGTGGCAATAATCAGGCCTGGGTGTGGCTAGAGAAATTGAACTCAGGTGTGAAAAACCACAGTTATAGTATGTTTTAACAAGGGGGGCAATCACTTTTTCACACAGGGCCATGATGGTTTGGATTTTTTTTCACCTTTAATAATAAACACCTTCATTTACAAATTGCATTTTGTGTTTACTTGTGTTGTCCTTGACTATTGTTTAAATTGGTTTGATGTTCCGAAACACTTAAGTGTGACAAACATGCAAAAAAACAGGAAATGAGGAAGGGGCAAACACTTTTTCACACCACTGTATATATATATATATATATATATATATATATATATATATATACACACACACATATATATATATATATATACATACACACACACACACACACACACATATATATATATATATATACATATATACATATATATATATATACACATATACACATATACATATATAAATATACATACACATATACACATACATACATATACCCCAGTAAGATGTGAAGAATGTCAAATAACACAAAATGAGGAATGATTAAATTTTGCCAAAATTTTAACACAAGGAAGTGGAATCTTTGTGGGAACAACGGGGAGGTGACACAGCTGACATAGAACTACTTACAGAGCTAGGAACAGGTTCCCTAAATCCCACGCTGAGCTCATGACAGAAGACATACAGCAAGAGGCGTTCACATCTCTGCAGACAGAGGAAGAAGGAATTAGTTGCCTCGTTCCAGTCATGTCACTGTGGATTAATGTGGCCGTTGTACTGACCCTTTGGTCCTCAGGACTCAGACTTTGCTCTCCTTTGCCTTTCCTGCTGTCATCACAGTACTCTATTTCAGGGTTGCTTATACTCCGACAAAATGTGCAGAGAAAGTCACCCCTGAGGCACAGAAACAACACACAGCACATTCAGAATCATATGGAAGTACATTTTGGGTTTTCAAGTGATAAATGTGTCTGCTAGTATCAGGCTATGACTCATTCAGGTATTAAATTTTTAAAGGTCTTTACTTTTTTACTGTTGCAACTGTCACTTCTGGAAATCCACCAACCTGCATTTTAACTTTACTTTTCTGCTTCTGGGGACTTCTTTTTTTTTGCATCTATGCTTGTTACCTCACAAAAATAAGATTTTAATCAAAAAAATTCAGAGGTGTGTGTTTTTTAAAAAAAAAAGCTGTTCTGTCAATTAAAGAAAAAACTTTATACTGATCACTTACTTCGGGAAGATTTTTATGGTGGGTACATGGCATTTCATGTGGAACACTTTGGGGCAGCGGTCACAGCACAGCAGGTCACCGCCGTTGATACAAACAGCACACCAGTCTTCATTTGGGTCGTCCTCTTTCCCTTCAAGATTCCCTGCTCCGGCAGAAGCCTCACTTCCTTTGGTCTGCTCCCCCTTATTTAAGTTTCCATTAGTGAGTGGAGCGACTGGTGTGCTACTGCTGTTCTCTGTGGATGACGAGGTAGTGGAAGTCATTGTGGTCGTGGAAGAAGATGGCGCAGCTGTACTGGAGTCACTGAGTCCGGAACAAGGTGTCTCAGACTGAGGTTCTGTTTTGATGCGCTCGCCTAGAGCCTTAAGAGCATCTTGACCTGCAGATACAGCTCCTAACACAGGATGGGGACTGTTCTCTGGACTGCTCATCTTCAGGGAAAGAGCACACATAAAACAGACAATAAATGTGTGCCTTAAAATACAGATAGACCTCCATTTAAATAAAATGGAGGGATTTTTTCTATTTAATAAATATTGTTTTGTTAACAGTGTTGTCATATCACTTTTTCGGTTGAATTTACACTGCCAAGTACTGCGGTACAATATGATCACATCAGAAACTTAAATTAATTAAATAATATCATACCATGCAGGCACTCCTTCCACCATCTTTGCCCCGCTCTGTCTTCAGAGAAGAAGCCGGACAGCTGTAGCTGTCATCTGTGCCAGGCTCCTGCTTCACCCTCACCTGTTCCACCGCAGCTCCACCTCCTGGTCCTCCCCTCCCCGCAGAACTACAGCTGAAACATACATAAAGGAAAACTAATTATTATAATACAACTGCTTACACTCATTACCGATACATAACCAACTTATTATGAATAAGCCTGCAGTGAGCCAGAACAGGAATCTTGTTCTGAACCAGTCCCTTTGTGAAGCACTAGTTGTTATATACAGCCGTCAATGGTTAGATTTGAGTGAGTTATTTCAACTGAAATAACTGTCTTGGTTTTGCACTCTCATTGTCTGTTCAAACAAATGTATTAAAAAAAACGCAGAACCAAAAAAACCCAAAAAAACAGGATTTCTGAATCAGAAAAATGCTTCTTGTTAGATGCAAAGCTGTCTCTGACTCCTATTCCAGTCCTTGTACAGTTCTAGTATTAAAGCGTAAGTGACATTGTAAAGATGAAAATTAAATCTGCCAAATTTAACATCAACAATGAAAGCACTGTATGGGACAAGGAACACCTTTAACAGATCTTGCCCAAAGTAAAGGGGTTCAAAAGTAACTGTGCAGACAAACATCAAGTCAAAGGAAAACCATCATATTTAATCCCTTTCATGCTTACCAGTGATATCCTGGATCTACAGAGATCAGAAGAAACTGGTGATGCTCTACCAGGACTTCATTTCAGTGCTTGTTTGTTGTAATAACATTCTGCCTTGTCTTTGTTTTTTGAGCACACGGAGCACAGCTCAGTCAGACTGCCAACAGGTGACTGATTCAGCCAGTCAGAGGTATTTTTTTTATGTGGCTGCTTTGGCAGCATTTCAAGGCTGATTCCTACAATTAGTTTTAATGCATTTGGCTGAATCACAGCACATAGAAGGCTTCTGTACACCTGTGCTGTGCATTCATCCTTTTGCCTCCATCAGCGCTAAAATCATCAGTGTGCCAGCAGTTCCACTGATTGCCCAAGCCATAACAGAAGCACCACTAAGCTTGAAAGATGAGATGGTATAAACGAGTTGTTGCTTTTCTTCTCCACAATTTCCTTTTCCCATCATTTTTATAGAATATATTTTTGTTGCATCAGCCCAAATCCACCATTTTAATGGTTTCTTTCTGCATCTTTATACAAACAGCAACAAGGCGTCAAGCATCCTCAACTTTGCTGTGAAGTCATTTTCTTCACAAAGCAATTTATCATTCCCATCTATCAGGACAAATAACATTTTCTCTTGAGTAAACGATTTGGAAAACAAACAGCCTTCGTGCTTTTAGCCTTTTGCTTTAATCTTCATCTAAATGGCACCCACTTCATGCCTGAACTAGGACAGTTTTTTAATAACTTGTAATATAGTAAATCAGAGATACCCTTTGCTACAGGTCATGGAAAAACTTGTACATGAGCAAATCTTTTCTTTGAAACATTATCGGCTGTGTGTTAATAAAACAGCCTTATGCTTTCATACCTGCCCCTGCTGCCTGTGCTGGAGTTGCTGGAAGGCCGTGCAGGCGTATGGGCATTAGACAAACCTGCAGACATGAGTGGGATAAGACACTAGTGAGCGCCTCTTGTTCTGGGAATACATTATAGCTCTTTAACATGTACACAGTATTTAAGTAGGGGAAAAGAGTGTTATTAAGAATAAAGGCTATAAATCCAAAACTATTAATACCTGAAGATCCAGGAGAGTGTGTGGATAGCCCGGGTGAGGGGTTCATGTCCACTGAGCCTAGCTGAAGCTGTGTGCTGGCTGTGATGTAACGAGAAAGAAGGTTTCCAAGGTTGCTGGAACCTGCATCCTCCAACTAAAAAAAAATAAATTTTTTATATATATATATATATATATATATATATAAACCAGGGGACCCACCAGCCACAGACAAATACCACATCAGACTGTTGGCACAGTGACCAGGAGTGGTCACACGGCACATTTTACACACATATACAAATTCACACATTGCTTATTATGTTTTGAAAATATCTAATTTATGAGACTTTTAAACTCAACCATCACACACATTAGACAATTTTTTTTAGGTTCAGTGCTAATAGCCATAAAACCAGATAACAAGGCATGATGGCTTTAAAATGAACTGCAGCATACACTGGAGGCTACATTTCAATACTTATTGTGTAACCATGTGCCTGTTTTTAGTTTTGCAATACATAATTTGCTAACAAACAGTTCATTTAAACTAAAATTAATAGATACTGCTTTCATTTAAAATGTTTTGTTAATTGTAAAAAAAAAAAAAAAAAAATGTTGAATGTTGATCAACTTTATTTTGAAAATTGAACAACATTAAAGTGTGCTTACCTGAATGGGAGGGATCTCAGGTAGGCAGGGCAGGTTCTCAGGATTGGTAACGGATGGGATGAGCTCGATAGGACCCATGGCAGGGTTTACAGGGCTACGATGTGCATGGGCGCCGGCCATACTAGCACTGGTGGGACTCGTGGGGTTGGCATTATGCAGGGATGCCACCGGAAAAGGGCCCGCATGCCCTGGATTGGAATGCTATACAGAAAAAGAGAAAGGGACAGAGGAAAATGGGAGATAATGAGGAAGGTCACTCACTGGGGTTTATACAAGAAAAAAAATCTTTGTTGTGCAAACAACATGGCTGCATTATCATGCATTTGGGTGACCACACATGCTGCACAAGACAAATAAATGACAAAGTAGGAAAAAAGTGCCAAACCCCTGATTGTAGTAAGAAACGAAACCTTTGGTGGCTCATCTCAGATTCTATAGACATCTGTACACAAAGAAAAAGGGGGCTGGATAT
The DNA here is from genome assembly GCA_024447675.2 of Pterophyllum scalare. Classification (NCBI taxonomy): domain Eukaryota; kingdom Metazoa; phylum Chordata; class Actinopteri; order Cichliformes; family Cichlidae; genus Pterophyllum; species Pterophyllum scalare. Next base: position 21,249 of record JAMQGT020012628.1, on the reverse strand, counting down.
AGTGGAGGTTTTTCTTACCTAGTCTTGCATGCAGGTAGCAAATGTACATTATCATATTGTACAATAAATGTTACTCAACCAAATGGTCAACTTTATAAGTACAGATACACTGGAGAGGCAGTGTTAAGCAGAACTGAAAAAAGCCATTTGCAGCCCTGTCTGAAACAACAGTTTCAGATGTCCTCTTTATATGTCAATGTCTGTATTTGAGTGTTACAATTTATCAAATTTAAATTTCATTTGTGTATATGAAAATGAAAAGCTCATTTTTCATATTACTGCTAAATTTTAAATTTTAAATTCTGAATTAAATTATTTTAAGTGGACTTTGTACAATAAGCAGGACACAATTATACTGAAAATCAACGCGAAAAGTAACTGCTGATTCTGACTTAATTATTCATCTCTAAGCAATAGACCAAAAAAAAAAAAAAAAGGTGCTTCTGTTAAAAATCCAGTGCCCACATTTCCTTTATAGGTTATACCCTGCAATGCCATGTCATGTAGAGTTCAATTTACTTTCTTTTTGATTATTTATAAATTTATATTTAAAATTCAAGGAAAACAGTTGTTACAGAGCAGTTCTTAGGTTGCAGGGAGGACGGAGGGTGAGACGCAGGGCACACCATGGACAGGTCACCGGTCTGTCACAAGCTAATGCAGAGAGACAGATGATCTTTCACATTCACTTCACACCTCTGGCCAATTTAGAATCACCTAATGTGCATGTCTTTGTACTGTGGGAGGCATCAAGGGTGCCTAGAGGAAACCTAAGATGGCACAAGAAGAGCATGCAAACTCAAAGTGCTAACCATAACACCACTGTAGTGCCCTAAAAGAGCCTTTGTTGGGATTTTGAGGCATCTTTATTTAGAAAACCAACAGTAGTTTTCTTTGTTTTAAAGAGAAAATCTTGATAATTCTATAAAAATAATAAGAAAGAAAGATGGAAAGGGGACAATTTTTTACCACCAAAGTGAATTCCTCATGCCTCTGTAAAATGCATTATGAATCAGTGTTTGCCTTTTTTGCTAAATTTAGAAATGCGCACGAACACACACGTGTGCACACATACCCACACACACACACACACACACACACACACACACACACACAGGTGCGCGCACACACACGTATTTGAATTCTGTCAAAATTTTAACACCAGCATAGTTTAATTTTCATTAAATTAAGGCAACTATCCACCTGGGCATGTTTCGGTCAATCTGTTAAAGTCATATATGAAAAACATGGCAGAAACTACACATCTGATAGCCCTCTGTAGAGACTTCAGTCTTGTTTTCATTGTTAACTGCAGGGACTGGTATCATGACTGATCTGAATGATGTCTCATCACATCACATCTGGGACAAGTACACAACACATCAAGTCAGGAAAAGTAGAGGAACAATCCAGGAAAAGGATGAAGTTAATTTTTTTTTGTTTTGTCATTTTTGTATAATTATAATTTTAAAAAAATCCAGAGAGGAACTCCAGCACTCAAATATTATCTATCTCCTATATCAGGTTGCTTATAGCTGAAAAGCTTACAGAAGCATATAGCTGGACCACATTTTTTTGCCTCACAATGAAAATAAATAAAAGCAGCATCTGTGAATGCTCAAATTATGCTTGTTTTTATTCTTAGGACTGACAGGAAATGAAGAGATTTTGATGTAATTTGCTCAGTGGAGTTTGCAGTGTAATTTTATTATTAATCATTCATATTCTTACATGAAAAATGGTGGTTATATTTTTCTAATTCAATTTCTTTTTGCACATACTGCAAATTGAACTTTAACTTTGATTAAATGATGTCATTTAAACATGGCAGCTCAGATCTCAGTATTGGAAGAGTGAAGATAGATGGCAGCATCATCAGCTATGAATATAAACTAAATATATTAGCTGTGGATTTATAAAAGGTCAGCCATCAAGACAAGCCCAACCTCAGACTCTGACAGATAAAGACTTGGCTGATGTTTTCTTCAATAAAGGTTTGTTAAATTTTTGACAAACATTCAATATGTATTATGCAGGAAGTCCTGATCACGTGCCATAGTAAACACATTACATAACAACATAAACATTAACTTCAAAAATGTAAAAAAAAAATTTTTTAGGTTAATGTTTATGTTATTATGTAATGTACATATATACTTCTATATAATGTCTTACTTATTGGCTGACATACACTCAGGCACTTTATTAGGTACACCTGTTCAACTGCTCATTAGTCTAATCAGCCAAACACATGGCAGCACACAAGCAGACATAGTCAAGACAAATGGTGAATTTCAAAGATGGGCTATTGCAGCAACAACTGGATGCCACTCCTGTCAGCTAAGAACAGGAAAACGGGCTACAATTCACATGGGACCACCAAAATTGGACAATAGAAAATTGGAAAAATGTTGCCTGGGCTGATGAGTCTTGATTTCTGCTGTGACATTTAGGTGGTAGGGCCAGAACCTGGCATAAACAACAGGAAAGCATGGATCCATCCTGCCTTGTATCAATGGTTCAGACTGCTGCTGGTGGTGTAATGGTGTGGGGGGATATTTTCTCAGCACACTTTAGGCCCCATTAGTATCAACTGAGCATTACTTAAACACACCAACCCACCCAAGTATTGTTGCTGGCCATGACCCCAGTGTACCCATCTCTGATGGCTGCATCAGGATAAAGCTGCATGTCACAAAAGCTCAGATCATCTCAAACTCATTTTTTGAACATGTCAGTGAGTTAACTGTACCCAAATGTCCTCCACAGTCAACATATCTAATTCCAATAGAGCTCCTTTGGGACATGCTGGAACAGGAGATTCACATCAATGACATGCAGCAACTACATGACACTATCATGTTAATATGGAACTAAATCTCTGAGGGTTTTTTTTTTTTGCCCAACCCAACAATGGCATGGATTAACTAATTGGCTGGTGAGTGCATATGCAGATACTGGCATATTTCTGACAGAGACTATACTGAATATATCAGTGTATTTTGTAAAATTATTGTATTAATGAGTCAGATTCAAGTCAAATTTAGCTGAATTTTCATAACCACAGTAATAAAAAAAATCCAAGAACCTGTTCCCAAACTCATATATATTAGTACTGCAGGTACAAGGAGAACAAATAAAACCTTTTTTTAATGTCTACTAGTAGCTTCAATTTTTTATATGGTTTAGATAGAACAGGAAGCCCACATAATATACTGGAAATTGTGCAAACTGCTTTCTTAAGTCAGCTATCAGGCTGCTTAATATCAGCCTCACCCTGTGTATCTATACAGGAACTACACTAGAAATGGCATATTGCTCAAACAACTGGTTACTGGTCATATTTAGCAAATCAGTCTAAACATGCTTTACAATAATAAAATTGCATCTGTTCAACTATTTCCATGCAGTGAAATTAGTGTGCTTGTACTGACCTGTCTCTGTAGCTGCGGCTGCATCATAGGGGGATACTGCTGTCCGTTATGTCTCGGCTGACTGGTGGGCATTCGACCAGGTGGTGGACCAGGTAGACGCATATGATGGGAGGAAGGGTACATTGGGGGCCCTGGTCCACCATTCATACCCCCAGGCCCTCTTGGCATCTGCTGCATACTAATGAGTCTTGGAGGCTGGTGAAAAAAAATCATACAGACATACTGGGTCTGAAAATCTTAACTTACCGCCATGGTCAACAGAGTCATGCAGTTATAGGAACCACACAATGATATTTAGTGCTCCCATGTGTTACAGCCATGATACAGTCAATTTGCAAAAAATAAAGTGAATTTTGAACTCATCATTTCTATCAATTAATCTACAAAGAAGCTTAGTGTCTTCTCAAACTTCGAAAGATCAGAATCTTGCTTGTTCCTAACAGGAACCACGCTGAATTAATTCACACAGAATTTAGTGGAAGTTTTTGCAAAATTTGCATCAATTCCCTCGAGGCATTAAAGACATACTGCAGCATGTCCACATCTGTTGCCAGCCCAGAGGTTTGATAATACATAATATTATATTTCTCTGCACTAGAGTTACATTTTATTCCAAAAAGGCACCTTGGTTGGGAATGTATTCATACCTGCTGCTGAACCATTTGTGGGCCTGCCTGCCTGGGGTGCTGCTGAGACATTTGAGATGCAATGCGCATCTGTTGCTGTATTTGCTGCTGGTGCTGGTGCTGGTGCTGCTGCTGCTTCTGCTGTGCGTAAGCTGCTTGCTGCATGTGCTGCAGTCTGAGCTGGGCCAGGTTGATCTGTCCTGGGTGTTTGCTGGGGTGACCTTGGACTGGAGAAATGGGCGGGCCACCTACCATCATGGCTCCAGGCGGCTGTGCAGGTGGAGGTGGTTTCTCAATTACCAAATTACCTACAACAAGAAGATCAAAGTCAGTGAGCTGAATTTTAAAAAAAAAATTTTTTAAAAATGCACACAAACTGGAATAATCCTCTTTTTACTTATGCAGCAGAGTTTGTCACATAAAATAAACGAGACTAAAAATATTAGATGTGCACTGTCTTAGTGGCTGATAAGGCATACTGTGGGTATACATTTCTCTCACCTAGATTGACCACATTTTTGGCCCAGAAGGTGGGGTCACAGAAGAAGCGCACCACTCCATTGGCCTGGGGTGCTGGCTCCAGTCTAACTTTAAAGAGCTGGCGAAGCTGATACAGGATCTACATGCATGCACGCAAACACACAATAATGTTCTTCAGTTACTAAGCGTGGCTATGTGAGCAACAAACACTATGGTTATCAACAGGCCCTCTGGGAGCATTACTCAGCAAACCCACAACAAATTTATCTCAATTATCTTATTTGCTGACTATCTTGTGGCAGGCAGTTAAATCCACATGGCAGAGGCTTCCATCTACACAGCATGGGCATTAAAAGGCCAATTTTGCTATATAACAATTGCTATAACAATGTAGGCTGTGCTCCACTATACAGAACTGCAGGCCATAAAAACACTGATATACAAGCTACCAAGCTACATATGTTAATTGCTGTTCACAGGTGATCATGATCATTAGGTCATATGATTAAAATATTCCTCAAAACAGGATTTAACACGTTATCTAGTATAATTCTCCTCAAAGGCACATGCAATGCTTTTTCAAACCAGGCATGCCATCTGTGATGTGAATTCAGTTTTTTTCAGACCATACGGTCAGCTCCACCATTGCCCCTGCTGAACATCTGGGGCCTATGAGAAACATACCAGCCTCTTGCTGTAGAGCAGTGCTGTGCTGCTGCCAGTAGTGATGGCCCAATGGCAGAAGTTGAGCACATGATGAATCTGTTGTGCCAGTTGGGTAGTGTCCTTGTGCTGAGCCACAAGCCTCATACTGCGTTCTTTGGTCACAGTCTAAGACAGAATGAGAGATTATACTGGTTAAGAAACTGATACTCAAAGAGTCTAAATGCTCCAGCTGAACGAATAAGCCATCATCAAGAAAAATCTGCCTCTAGGCAAAAATAAAGCATATGCATGGAAATGGATTAGATTCTTAGATTTGATCAGATTAAAATCTAACAATCCCCATAGGGAGCCCGTTTACTGCAAGGAGGTTTAACAGAACACAGCAAAGAAAAATAAGAAACTAAATAAGCCTACAGCAAATGGGGAGTTAGTCAGGTGCATAATATGATTTGGATTTAATAAGAGGAATAAAGTAAAATGAGAAAAACAGGGTCAATTAAAAATAACAATGAGCAAATCTCAGTGTCTAAGATAACAGCGTACATAAACGATGCAAATATGTTTTCAATATCTATAAAACATGAAGTATGGCTACACAATGTGAAAAAGGTTCAGCTGCCAAAATGCCTGCATCTATGGACCAGAGTCCAGGCATAAAAACTACAGAAAAGTCTTTTGCCAACCACATCTCTTCTACTGTGCAATTTCAGTGAAATTACTATGTTTCAGTGCCATTACAATGAGTCCACTAGCACAGCCCGAGGTCTCATAAATGCGTTCAAGTACTGCTGCCGTAATTTCAATCCATTCCACTAAAGCAATTATGATTTTGCAGCACATTATTAAGTTCTGGTCCAGACTGGCTTCCACTAATATTTGCTTACCTCCAACTGCTGCAGCAAGGACTTGCCCTTTTTGTTGATTTCATTTATAAGAGTAAATACTGCAATTTTGATCTCATGCTCCACCTTCTTGTGTGTCTCACTCAGCTCTTTTAACCTGGGTTAAGGTAAGAAAGAGAGAGAGAGCAAATGATTTACTTAGAAATACCAGCCTAAAGTAAATGCATGTACAAACTGTGTGAACAGCTCACACTGGAGAAGAAAATGGTCATGAAACAGTCAGTCATACCTGCTTTGCACCTGAGAGACAGAATAATGGACCAAAGTCTTCTTTTCCTGTAGTTTTGCCATAGTGGTCTCAATGATGCCTTTGTGATTCTGGAAAGCCTCTTCCAGAAACTGGTACCTGGGAGTTGAGGGATAACATTAAGGAAATAGCGGCACAGTACTCAAAGATCCCTGAACACAACAATCAACTCCGGAAAACACACGAGCCAAACGTGCTGCTGCACTAATGCACGCACATATTAAGGGTTCATGGCAGTTTAAACTACCATGAACTCTGTGTGCTTCTCCTTTTTCTTGGCTTAATATGTCCATGAAGTGTATTAACATGACATGTGTTCAGAGCTCTGATGGAAGAAGCCAAAGGCAATGATTGTTTCAGGCCTCTAGATTGGTCTATTAATGAAGTCATAATGTTGGGCAGATTCATAGCTGAAGCAAAATTTGTGGGGAAAATTAATTTGGGCAAAGTCACCAAATTTCTGAAGCATTAGATTAAATTGGTGGTTCTGTGCATGTTTTTATGTCCTGTTTTATGACCACTGACATTAAAGTTATGGCTTCCCATTCATTTGCACAGGGACTTCAAAATAACTGCGCAGATAAATACCTAGGGGGTTGCTAAGATGGCTGCTGAGTGGCAGCAGTTGTTTCTTGAAAAACTTTGATATCATCAAGTCAACAACAACTTTCAATTGATTAGATAACAGTGGTTTTATTAGTTTAGTGCAGATAAAAAAACAGATAAAACAAAGGGGATGATGTGCCTACAAAAGGAGTCTCTTAGCAGTACTGCTCATATGCGTTTGTAAAGCACATTGAGATACTGAAAAGAATAATGTTAAGATAAAAAAAAATAATTGTTATTATATCACTTCTGACTGCTAACCTGTGACACATTTTAAAACTTGACGGCCATATGGACATTTGGTGTATCACCACTGAAAAAGGTGAAATGACCAGAAACCACTGGCTGCCAGCAGAGTAGTCAATCCTTATTAAACCTGAATGTTTACTGGGGGAAACGGTCTGCAGGGCTTTACAGCACATGAAAATGACCAGTAACATGGAAAATGCAGACCATAGGACCAATATTCATTAACAATATTAGGATTATTGGGGTTAAAAACTATACTATACAATTAGTCAAAAAAAAAAATACAGGTGCTTTAACAGATAAGACAGCTGAAAGACAAGCGACTCAGATGAAAAAGATGTGTGTGTTTGCTGAGCTACCTGTGCTCCTTGTGCTCCAGCAGCTGGCAGTCCCTACAGGTCAAAGTGTCGCATGTCTCACAGAAAAGCTTCAGTGGTTCCTGCTTGTGGATGGGACAGAAAACAGGCCTCTGCCCTGAGGCACTGACAGAATCTGAAAACGCATAGAAACAGAGTGTTAAGGGCAAGGAAGAAAATTACCGCAAAAAACAAAACAATGGAAGCTCTAACAAACAAGTGCAGGCAAAGCATTTTCCAGATTGCAAAGAAAAAGAAAATAGGACAGAAGGTATAAGAAAACTGGAGATTAGATCCTCTCTCCAGCCTGAGGGGTTCCATGTAATCAATGAGATCGCCAGCACTATTACCATGGCAACAACCAATCAGCTTTAGCACACTGACTGCATGTCAGCTACAGTTCACCTCATTCAGGTTTTAGTGGTTTCAGCTTCACTAAACAATGGCCAAAACCTCATCGTGAGGGTCGCAATCTTACCCGAGGCAGCGTCAGCATCCTCCTTTGTGCGAATTTTGTGGTCCTTGGTGATTTTCACCCTTTGGTGGGCCTCCACACAGGTCTTACACAGCCACTCTCCACACTCCACACAAAACCCTATGGTTCCTGCGTTGTCCTCACAACTTGTGCACACCTTGGAAAAATAATACCAATTAGCACCTAAAAATAACTAAACAAAGTATCGAAAAATGCTGCCATGATACTAATGTAGTATACCTTAACACTGACTTTGGGACAATGTAATATTTCACACTGCTAAAAATAAATAAATAAGAAATTATGCACTAATATAAAAAAATTTTAATGTATCAAAGTGTGAACTGCCAGATTCTGACTCTGGAGCAAAAACACCTAATAAACACTTATTATTATTATTAAGTATCGGCACGGTCAAGTGTTTTGTAGATATCTGGTTAAGACTGAACCCTCATTTGTTAACACTAAGCAAGTTTACTCACAATTAAAATGACAAAAAATAAAACGGTTACTTGATTGTGAAATTTGGGGCCAAGTAGTGGGTCAGAGGGTGCAGAGTATGGTTTTATTTGCAACAGTAAAGGAAAGTTTGAAATTCAAACTATAAGCAGCTTTTTCACTGCAACATAAACACATTTTGAAGTTGTAAGGGATGATCTGGTTGTTAAAAATATGTTTAAAATAACAATTTATCCAACAGCTGATGCCAAATACTTTTTTCTGCTTATTTGTGCTTTTGTTATTTGTCTTTTGTGCCATTATTGAAGAAAAAAAACTAAATTGTTTTAATATTTTGTTTCTGGTTCATATTTTCATCACAACATCTCACTCCAATGCAAAATTAATGTGATATATAACTGATGACACCAGTAAATGCCATTCACTTGTTGACAGGCCGTTATCAGTTCATGAGGTCAATATTTGACTGATATGTCAGTAAGCATGGCCTGACTACCCAGGTGTCTTTTCCAGCATATTTTAGTACTACAAACAAGACTTAGTCCCCCCCCCCAAAAAAAAACACACATACACACACACACAACAGGCCTACAAACCACCCCAAGAAGAAAATAACAACAGTGATAATTAAAATAAGGTTAAAACAAACTAAATCTTCAACATTAACATTCTGGCAAAACTCCTGCTTGAAGAATCTGAAAGACTCTTTGTGACTTGTTTCTGGGGACTGAACTAATGTCACGGTGTAATTTAAAAAATTAAGGCCATTTCAAATTTTATTTAAAAACATTAAAAATTAAGGCAGAAGGATGAAGAGCCGGAGTTAAACTGGAATTTCTGGGCCCAGTTGTTCAAAAGGTCTAAGCCGATAAAAATGATCCAGTTTCGGTAATCCATTCTTTTCCTTCCACGGATCACGTAATCCAGCTCACTTTTGTCCTGGTTGAACTGTAAAGATCACTTTGATGCAGGTACAGATTTTTAAGGATCACCAAATCTAGAATTCATACAAAATAAAGTGTGTGGAGATTTTCAAGGTGTCCTTTAAATCACAGATAAAATTACAAAATAAGTGTATGAAAATATTTTATAAATATACTACTTAATACAAAGTGTAAATATAGTTGGGCAAAAACGCAATTTGTCATTCCCTTAACTCTTAAGATAATGACTGTCAGTTCTGGTTATCAGTTCTTAAGTTTTTATTTCCTTTTTCCTTCGTAATCCCTTCTGAATCGAGCCCTCTGCTGGAATCAGGGTAATCCTGATATTTTGGATCAAAGTAATCCTTATCCTATTCAAATGTTTTGAAAACCACAAATTGGAGGTTTGATCTAGATAAAAAAAAATTTAAAAACACGATTACGTGATCTTATCTGATCATGTAATCCTGTTTTTCCTTTGAAGAACCAGATTTCAGGATTTGATCCTGTCTGGCTGGATTAATACTGCCAGATTACCTTTGAACAACTGGGCCCTGGGCTCCAGTGGTAGGAAAAACATTCAAAATCATACTGAGATTCACAACCACCCTAAAAACTAAAGACAAAGCCACTGAAAGGAGCCTTGATGGTTTTACTCGACTTTCATCGTGTCACAGGTCTCGGTTTCAGTGTGGAGTTTACATGTTCTCACTGTGCCTGCTTGGCTTTCCACCATGTGCTGCAGCTTCCTCCCACAGTCCAAAGGGATGTTAGCTTAACTGGAGACTGAAATGTTCTTAAGTGTTAATATGAGCGTGAATGATTCTCTCTCTCTCTCTCTCTCTTTCTCAGCGTTGGGATAGACTGATGACCTCGCTACGGTGCATCCCGCCTCTCACCCAATGCCAGCTGGGACAGGCTCCAGCCCCCACCCTCATGACCTCAAATTGGATAAGTGTTAAAAATGATGAATCCTGGAACAGGGTTATTTTCTCACAAAAACTGGTGTAAAAAAAACCAACAAACAAACAAACAAACAAAAAAAAAGGAACAAGCTTTAATGTCAACCTTCCCATTATTACCTTACAAAGCACATAACTACTACTCCTTTTTCCTACAACCAGGATGTTCTTTACATCCCCCACAGTAAAGTAGGTAACAGATGGTCAAACATTAGCTATAACCAGAAAAACATGGCAGCTGGTCTATGTGCTCAATACCCAATAGGCATAAGGCCCGGCAAATAATGCAAAGGCTCAGTCTCCCAATATTGTCAAAGCAGGTGTCGATATTTACAACTTTAATAAGAGGGTGACACAAAACTATCCTTCAGGTCACAAGATGCAAAAAAAAAAAAAGAAAAGAAAAAAAGGCCACGCCAGGTAATTGCATGAGCAGCAATCAGATGAACTCATCTAATGCTGTAAATGACAGCAACCTTAAATGGATGTGCTAGCTTTGGGCTTTTGAATCTGCCTAATTTGTTGGCCAGATCTGTGTGATTCCTGCTTGCCAGCCACTTCAGGGCCTGTTTACAGATACTTATTTGTCAGTTCCAACTATTTATTTGTTTGATAAACACCAGACAGACAATTGAGTTTAGAAATTGCAGCTCAGAAAAAGATAACCCTGTTGTGCATGAAAATCTTTTAATATGTGCATCCAGTATAGTGCATGGAGGAGGACTGTACTTGGGACAGCAGGGGGCATGAAGTGCAACTGCGATGATTGGCTCTTAGGTGAGGTAGGAGGGACCCGAACAGGAACAGATCTGGAACTAGTCAGGCCAAATTCTTGCAGTACTGACATGGTAAAGCAAGTGGCCACCTATGGGTCACTTCTGCATTAAGATACATGGGCAATGGGACAGTAAAGGTTGTGGTGGGTGTCTAAGAATGTAAACATGTATGTGGACAGTGGTAGGTATGACTGGATGGTACTTATCCAAATGCTGACAACAGGGAACCGAGGCAGAGCTGCACAATTAGAGAAAATTATTAAACAGAGGTTGAATTTGTATTCTCTCACAAATAGATTTACAGCACAGGATAGGTAGCGCAGTTACTGCTCAACAGCTGCATGTATCCCTTCACAACCAGAAGGACTGAAAAAGCTATATTAATATATTAAACTGTGTGTATTTTTAATTGAATGCCTCTTGTCTTAAAAACAAACAAAAAAAAAATTTGAATATGTCTTTGAGATACAATTCATTGGAGTTAATGAAAGAAAATGTCTCTATAATGATTCCATATTATTCCTGTCTACCTGCTTGCTCGACTTAGGAACACTGTACATGTACAATCAGATTTTTAGTATTTATGAATTCATAACAAAAAGGGTCTGATGCTTATCGAAAGACAACCACTGTGAGTTAGAAAAAGACTCTGTACTTGCTTAATTTAAAAAAGAAAAGAAAAAAGGAAAGAATCCCAAGACTGAGCCGAGATCCTGCCAAACAGCAGAGAGAAGCCTTCAAGCACTGGTCCAGATACACACAGCCAACCATGTCAACATACCTGTGCAGCTTTTTCATCCGATGTGCTGGTGGCCTCTGTGGTATCTTTGACAAAGTAGTTGTCAATAATATCACTTTGTTTGTAGTCCTGGTGGCAAACTGAACACCGCATGACATTAACTAAGGACAGAAGAGAGAAAATAAGGAGAGACAGCGGTCAAAGGAAGTCAAAAGTTCAAAGACTGAATGACAGATTAATACTTCACTGATGACTATTTGAAAGAAAAAAAAACAAAACAAAACAAAAAACAACGGAAACAAGCCAAAGAAGTGGTCACCCATATGCAGTTTATTTTATTACCTGGCTTTTTAAGCTCTTTAATGCTCAACTAAGAAAAGTCCTGTTTCAAATAAGAGGGATTAATAAATGGCCTTCAGCAGACTCTCTTATAACTTCCATAGTTTCCTTTAGGTAAATTCCTATTAAGATTTCTTGGCACAGTGGAACATCCATGCCTATTCATGGGAGCTAACTGATTTAGCGCCCGTCTCCAGAAGATTCAATCTCATCACTGTTGGCATTTTATTAGCATATTAAATCACATGGCCAGAAAACAACGGCTGTTCCACGTAATCATTTTATTTGGCTTTGGTAATGGAATTACTGCTATAATCAGACACCAACAAATAATTAGTTCAGTGCTTTTCCCCATAATTTCTAAAATCTAATACTGGTCACAAGATTAAACTTCACATAAATACCTTAAATTAAGTAGTGTAACATATTGCCCCTCCTCTACCCGATAAATCTATAAATCACCCCCCCTCCCCTCCCCTCCAGCCAGCCGAGGTAAAACCAGAGTAAACCGGTTGGAGCTGGTCTACACTGACTCGAACAGCACACAGCCGGTTTGTGTAAGCTCCAGCTGCATGGATTGTTGTGTGATTGGTTGTGAAAGCAGCTGGACTAGGACTTTGTTGAGGAACCCACACAACCCAAAAGTATACACACACACAAAAACAAATGTACCACACAGATGTCACTTTGAACTGTAGCGGCCCATGCTCAGCTGCACAACTCTATATAAACATAACCATATTTTAAACAGGACTGGGCCCTCTGCTCAAGAAAATATGAGGGGAAAATAAAACTATAGCAGCTTGCTTTAATTACCCGCATGCACAGATCAATTCAACTAAATCAGGTTATTGGTTTGCCAGTTTTTAATATAGTTGTGTATGTGGTAGATGGTACTAGTGCAAATACTGGACCAGAACAAGCTGTCAACAATGCTTAAAGTAATCTTTAATTAATTTGGGACCAAAATTATCTTGAAATTCACTGACAATACATCTTATAGTCACCTTGACAACAACAGGTTAACCACAAGTGGTAGTAATACTACATGAAAAAAGGATAAGAAATAGATTAAGTTTGATTATGAAGCAATGATGAGCTTGATAATCCACATCTAACTTTGTACATCAGATAAAGCATTACTCAGTAACCGGGTCAGCTACTCCTGGATCTAACTGTGCTTCTAACACTGAGAGGCTAAGCACCAAGAAGGTAAACTGATTTCACACATCCACTGCAGCCCTGACCTTTTGTCAGACTAAAGGGACTGGCATGGTTTCTCAATTACTGCTGTTCCACTAGTACCTACTCAGCTCGACTAGACTCAGTTTTTAGAGTTTTCCATTAGGTGGTAGTACCTGGTAGAAGTAGCAGTAGTGGTCGTTACTACTCAGCCGTGGTTCCAAGTGATTGGAGTCGAGCTGAAAATGTGACACCAACAGAATTCATGCCACTGATTGGCCAGGAGGTGAGGTCACTAGATGAGTCATGAGAGCAACTCCTTCACAAGAAGACGAGGGAAATGTCTGCACACTAAACACACACAGATGTTTTTGTGCTTGGTGGCTGATGACAGATTCCAGAGGGAGCTAGATGGGACGACCGTGTGTGTCGCATCCAAATGACGTTGCAGGACTGTCAGGCCGCCTTGCTGAGGCAGCACTCAATTGCAATGGAAAACAAATGAAACCGAGTGCAGTCAAGCTGAGTAGGTAGTAGTGGAAAAGAGGCAAATGGTGCCCTAATGCGACCAACATCTACATGTTGTAACAGTGTACTGTCACCAGAAGGCCATGTCAAAGAAAATTATGGAAGTGTTAATGCTGGCAGCTTGTGTTGTGTGTTGCTGCCTTAATTCTTCAGCTTAGCACCTGCTGCAGAGAATAAAGAAGCCATAATGCACACAGAAATTTGCAGTGAAGTGCGTTAAAAACGAAAAGTCCAGTGCAGCCACTTCTAATGATTTTAGACTTTCACGCTTCTATGTCTTCATGGTGAACTCTGCTGTCACTCTTTCCTGTTCAAGGGAACTTTTCAATGTGCAGCATCATTGCCACTGGGATATGAGCTATTCGTTAATTTAAAAATAATTTTTTTTTGGCAATGCACATATTTGCATTAGCAGCATCCATTCTCCATAGCCAAACTCCTATGCAAAAAGAAACAAACGTGGCGCAGTGAATTCCAATTTACCTAACAAAAGTGTGAATGCAAATGTCCAGCAGACATTATTGGGTCTTTAACCTGCCAGCGAACTCGTACAAAGTCTATATCAATAAGAGACTAGAGTAGCTACCATTCCAATGCAATCACCAGTAGCACATCACCATCCTGTGTCCTGCGTCCTTTAAGCTGTATCCAGGCAGCTCACTCACCTAAACCACAGCCAGTATTTACAGTAATGTGTGAACTTGTCTGAAACAGACTAGACTTTCCTGCTGTGTGCTGGATATGAAAGAGGAAAATTGTGGATATTTTATCCCAATTCAATTATCCCAAAATTGTCTGACATTTGTGTGCAAAAACAGTTAATGATAAATTATAAGCTGATAGCAGCTATTACAGTTGAGATTATAAATAAGTAGTATAGAAGGCAGGTGCCTCTTCTTTGCCCACTAAGCCACTGAATTAAACTCACCAAACCATTAATCTAACTACTATTGACAACTGTGTGGTTAACAAACTTATTATATACTTAAAATGTTTAAGTTAACTGCAACAGCTTAGAGGCATCTCTGTTGTCTTCCTGTATGTTTAACTTATTACTACTACTGTTGTTAAACTTGTTTTAAAAAAGTTTGTGTGGTATGTTTTAAGGTTATTTTGTCATTTTACCACATCTTGTAAATTTTAAATCTCTACCCCGGCCAATACTGCACCCTCCATATATTACAATAAATAAAAATACAGACACACATAAAAGCTACGCTAGGCATTTCAAACACTGAAAGCATAACTGAAGAGATCTAGAAATTAACAAACAAGATAGAAATTGAGGAACATAACTCAAAAAGTAAAAAAAAAAGAAAAAGAAAAGAATGGAAAATACCAAATTACAAAAAAAATAAATTTAAAAAATTTTAAAAAAGCAATAATAAAAACTGGTGGTGGAAAAAAGACCCTCTGTAGTTTCATGTCTTAATAAAGAAGTCAATTCCCTAAAGTTTACAGAACTATGGTAATTAACAAGAATTTTTCCAGCAAACAGTTAAAGCATACGGTTCATACATATCAACCTGGCTCAGTGCAGTTAGTAGGGCTGAGATGACATAATTTGTAGTGCCATATATATTAATATCATTTTAATCAATGCTGCAAATGTGGTTACTAAAACATTATACAGGATGGAGCTCTTAAAGTGACTCTGGTCAATAATTTTCTGAGATGCCCGTCCTGCCCCACTGAACATGCACTATGCACTTAAATCTCTTAATGGCCCTCCTTTACTGGTGACTACCTATCCAGAAGAAGCTTTAGTAAAAAAAATTTTTAAAATGACCTCCCTCTGAAAAAAGGGTTCTGAGAAATGTAACCATTCCTAGTTCCTCTAGCTGCACATACAAAAAAAATTGGGGACTTCCTCCAAATCTTATCAAACCTTTTCGCTCGATCCAAAAAGTACCCTATGTTAAATGAGGGGAAGCAACTCTGCTTCGCTTCCCACAACACAAGCCCAGGTATGCCCAGTGAGTGACAAAAGACTCATTCAGAAGTGAAAAGATCGACTCAATGGAGGGTTTTCAACAATGAAGCTTTCAACCATGGTAAAGATGGTATGGTAATGAAGGGGTGTGACACTTCATATTTATTACATCATCTACCAAAAGGTAAATATATAAGTCTGTTATACTGTTGTTTAACAGTATATTCCATGATGAGTGATAGCCATGTGATACTGAAAGCAATACTAGAGTCACTCCTGAAAACAGAACTTAGTGTGATATTAAATATGCCTAAAAAAAAAAAAAAAGTTTTATGATGGGTATTGTAAGGAGATAAAACTGCTCACTTAGCTAAAGATGAGTAATAACTTTCAAGGTCTTTTGGTTTAGACTACCAGGTCCCAGATTGGTTTCTCGTAAGTCAGGGTTCTAGCCAGGGGGGGCTAAACGCTGTGCCAGCTTGCTAATTCGGTGATGTGAACAGTTTGAGAATGTTATGCATGTAATATTCTGTGATAATGGTTGGTCCTACGGGTCACTGAAGGCACCTGAATCTGATTGGAGTGTGGATCCCCCCAGTTTGCTCTAAAATAAGATGCATAGAGTGCATGCTGGCTTGCTAACTGCAATACTAGAACAGCAAACCTGCGAAATTCTCAGCCCAGTGTGAGGCAACCTTAGCATGGCACAGCGCAGGGCAAAGTTAGTTGTTTTCAGTCTTGTTGCCACAGGTGTGTAACATCAGCCACCTAACCATGCAGTCTGCCTTTAGAAACATTTGTGAAAGGCTGGGTTGTTCTAAAGAGCTCACAGAGTTCAAGTGTGGTACTGTTAGAGGATGCCACTTCTGCAACAAGGCAGTTTGTGAAACTTCTTCCCGCCTGGATATTCCACGCTCAGCTGTAAGTGTTATCATTGCAAAGTGGAAGCATTTAGCAACCACAGCAACTCAGCCGCAAAAGGGCAGACCACGTAAAGTTACAGAGTGGGTCACTGTGTGCTGAGGCACACGGTGTGTAAAAGTCACCATGTTCTGCTGACTCGGTGACTGCAGACTTCGCAAACCTGGTCTGGCATTAACATCAGGACAAAAACTGTACACGGGAGACTTCAGTGGCATGCATTTCCATGGCTGAGCAGCTCCTGAAACTGTAATGCATAGGTCGCCAAGTACTTTTGTCAGTACAGTGTATTTTCTTATACAGTAAACTGGTGTAGTCTGAATGATTCATGGGTGACCTTCAAACTTATATACACACACATCCATATATATATATATATATATATATATATATATTAAAAAAATCAGCCCAATCCAACAAGTTATGAGTTAAGCTAGTCTACAAAATGTCAACCAGTGACAGTAAAGGCACACATTTGTTAAATCCTTGATGGCCTGTTGCAAATTTTGCTGTAGTGGCATGTTTACTGCTGTACATCAGCATACACTGAACTTATAGACAATAAGGCTGAGAAAATAAGCCAGCCTGGAGCCCTTGACAAGATAGGCCATTTATGCAAGTTCAGGGCAGACAGTGAAAACAATGGTGACAAGATCAAAGAGCCAAGCACAATAAGGATTAGGAAACTGTCTTTGGACATTGTCTGATCACCAAACTCAACTGCTGATTTGAACCTCTCCATAAGCAACAACAGGAAAAAAGTAAGTCTCTATATTGAGGTTTCATTAGCTGAAGTCTACCAGTCTGATGATAGTTTTGACTGAAAAGTACAAATAGTGAGACAATATAAATTTAATCATGAGGAGCAAATGAAAATTTAAAGCCAGGTCTGCTTCTCTGTTTTCACTGAGCAGACATGACAAACATGCCGTAGCTGTAGTTTTGATTAAAAGGCTGACTCTGCTCTCAGGATAAAGCTTTTCGTACACCAGCTGAGTCCTGGTGCTTGTGCCAAGTATCTCACAATCAAGCTTACCAAAAATGTACTCAGCACCATGGATTCTTTAGGATGTGTACATACTTTATAAACAGTGAGGTAGCAAACATGAGGACAAGAAACATCTTCATTGCATCATTATGTCACACCACAAGACCTTATCTTGTAATTATGATTTTTACATCACGTATCTGAGGGACGATAGAGAAAATGTCACTGTCAAAAGATCTAATAGATTTGACTCTTATATTGTAATAAAGAGTAAAAAAATTCTATATTAGACCCTGCTGTATTTGAATAAAATGCACGTCTATGAACTGCTGTTCACGTGATAAACATTTGGGCTTCTATGTGTACAGAAATGATTTTCTCTCTGCAGATGAATGCCTCTTTGTTATTAGCTGTAACTAAAGCCTTGACTGGACACGGACGGCTGGAGACACCACGGTAGAGTAGTAATGATATACTTCTTATGCACCAAGCTTGCAGTGGTCAGCAGCAGCCCACTGTGTCTGATCAGTATCCATTCCTATGCTTTAGCTGCTGTCTAAAGTAGGAAAGGGGCTTGCTGAAGGGGACTGAGGTCCTTTCTTATATTTGCAATTCAAGTATTATAGTTGTTCTGGTGGACATTATCAATTCGTCGCGGTTAGGATTTTCACCACGTACTGGCCATCCACCCAACAAGAAGGATCAGGTTTTAAGAATCATACAGGTGCCACATGGTCCACCTCAAATACCTCTAACAATCACGATAGTTTATCCTCCCATCTGCTGAATCCCAAACTTCTGATCATCTTAACTGACAACAGATGACAGACCTGAGGCCTGCTTTACTTGTGTGTGTGGGGGGGGAACTCACCTATGTGCGTATCAGTTTGTCCGTGTGGTCCAGGAACCTGTACGCTTATCT
The DNA here is from genome assembly GCA_024447675.2 of Pterophyllum scalare. Classification (NCBI taxonomy): domain Eukaryota; kingdom Metazoa; phylum Chordata; class Actinopteri; order Cichliformes; family Cichlidae; genus Pterophyllum; species Pterophyllum scalare. The sequence continues at coordinate 2,536 of JAMQGT020012628.1, read as the reverse complement.
GTCTGTCCGGTTGCGGGATACATTTCAGGCAAAAGGAGTGCAGACAAGGCAGAAGTTTTGGTTCACAGTCTCGGCTCTGAAGACTTTGTTTACACACTGCGCACGTATCCAGTAAATTAATGGGAGTGGATACCGGTGTGGCCGCCGGAGCCGCAGGAGGGGGGACATTTCAGCGGTGAGTCCGCCAACTGGAGCATCCCCGACAGTTTCAGCTGCAGTCGTCTCTGCATTGGTGCTACTGGTCCCAGCCGGGCTAGCGCTACCATTGGTTTCTCCTACAGCACCAGCAGCCGCGCCGCTGCCGCCGCTGCTACTGCTGCTGCTGCTAATGTCCCCTCCTTCACTGGTGGGTGTAGGAGCCTCGTTTGCATTCTCGCGGGACTCGCTTTCTGTCTCTCCCTTTGAATTTGTTTCTATAACTATTACTGCACTTTCGTTTTTCCCCTCTGACCCCTCGGTATCTTGCAGTGAAGGCACTGAGTCCGAGTTGGCAGACGGTTCCATATCTTCCTCGCCTTTGTTATCCGCCATCTTCCTTCCTCTTGGAACCGCTGCGCGTCCTGCGTAACTTCTCGAACCAGGAGTACGTACAGACGTCGTGACGTCGACGGTCGTTTGCTTTTCTGTACACATGAAGAATTTGTGCATAAATACTTTGCCAAGAGAAAAGAAAACATTATTACACAGAAATTCTTAATTAAATACTTTGCGTTTAATAACAGCGGATTAAAATTTGAGCTACATACCGGGCAAATAGTTATTGTGTACAGCAAGCATGTCTGAAAAATATATTGTCCTATAATCTTAGCGACACAGAGAGGGAGAGAACGGGGAGATGTGTTTGTAATTTGCACATCTGGTTTTACATCTGGGCTTAATTATTTTCAGCAGTTATATTACCTAGTAATAAATTACACCCTTTCATTTAAAATTAAACACATGCAATTTAAATAGTGTAAACTATATTAATGAACCTAATATATGCGGACATCAGAGCAGTTTGAGAAGACTTCTTATTCCTACAGCTGCTGGTAGTCAGGGAATCATCAGCACAATGGATGCTGACTGGCTGAGAAAGAGACAGCAGAGTGTGGTTGGGGTGTCTTCCAGCTCTTCCAGCATGCATTTGTAGTAGGGTGTACTGTGTAGGCAGTGGTGTGTGCGAGTCCACAAGACTGTGGATTTGAGTCTCACGATAGCTCCACCTCCTTTTCCAATACTTTACTATCTTCTTGTTTCCACCAATTCAGTTCAGCTCAATTAGAACACATTCAAAGGCCTTTATTAGCATGCAATTTAAAATAATCAGTACTTGCATAGCATCAGAATATAAAGTAAAGAATAACAATGATTTGAATAGCAATAATGTTGAAATTGAGACAGTGTAATGGTGTACAGTATTTACACTGTGTGTGTGCTTGTGTGTGTGAATGCAGATACTGTGTGCAGACTGTGGCATGTTTGTATATACCGAAAAGCAAAATATACCCAGTCTCCTCTTCTGAGGATTTTTCTAATTTTGAGAGGATTTTTTTAACAGATTCATCAAATCCAGTTGAATCCAGTGTACAGAGTCAAATGTTTCTTGTGTTACTAAATATTTCTTATTATAGGAATGAGGGAATCTGTGTCTTAATACCTCATTTTATCTTTTGGTTGCCATGATTTTTTTGTGTGTGTGTGTGTGTCTTCCTTTTCTAGTCCAGCCTGTACTTGGCTAGAATCTGACTTTTATTTTTATCCCTGACAGTAAAAAGAAGTTCAGCCAAATCACATTCTCTTTTTGGGGCCAGACTTTTTTTTTTATGTCCAGCTTTTACAGCAGTCCTTTTTCTGTTTTACTAAAGACTACCCATAAGGGAAAGGCAGGAAAAAACACATTAAGATGGGCATTAAATGAGACAGAAAATAGCCAACATGTGTTTTAACAGCCAGTGTGAAATCTGTTAGGTGTGGTCACTTTAAGTAAAAAATGGTTGTTTTTGTTGGTTATGTGTTTCATTAACTCTCACATCTGGAAAACAAGATGACAATGATCCCAAACACACTGCCAGTGCAGTGAAAGCATATCTGGATAGAAAAACACACAGGGGAACACCATTAGTCATGGATTGGCCTCCTCAAAGCCCAGACCTCAACTCAAGCAGTGTGGGATCATCTTGACAGAGAACAGAACAAAAGGCAGAAACATCCAAAGAAGAGCTTTGAATGTCTGTGAACCATTCCTGAAGATTACTTAAAGAAATGACAAGAACTCTGCCTCAGAGAGTTCAGGCTGGTGAAGAATAACCTTCTTCGAATAGTACTTTTTTTTCCTTATACAGGTGCTGGTCATAAAATTAGAATATCATGAAAAAGTTGATTTATTTCAGTAATTCCATTCAAAAATTGAAACTTGTATAATATATTCATTCATTACACACAGACTGATGTACTTCAAATGTTTATCTCTTTTCATTTTGATGATTATAACTGACAACTAATGAAAACCCCAAATTCAGTCTCTCAGAAAATTAGAATATTACTTAAGACCAGT